>WSFP011552660.1:0-11269 GCA_009831015.1 Picea engelmannii
ATATCTCTATGCATTTCTTTGTTATATTTCCGATCTCATTTCGTGCCGACAATAATCTGGATCAGTGGTATCAAAGCAGGTTGCTCTTGATCATTTTTTCATTGCATGTCCCCAACGAGGTTCGATTATAGAAAGTTGGGTCTCGATCTTGTCTCTCTTGAAGACAATCGCTCTCGCACACCCAAGAAACTCTCAATGGCAGAAGAAAATAAAAATGATGGAGCAGACGATCCTATCAATCTATTGCTTGAGAAAGCTCTCACGTGACAAAGGGACGAAATAAAGGAGAATTTTTTCCACATGCTTCAACGCTTTCTGATAGCATCAGGTGCATCTTCATCAAGTGGCCACTTTGGAGGCACCTCTCCTTTCAAGGTACAAGTTAATTTTGATATTCCTGTATTTGAAGGACAAATAGATGCAGAAGCCCTAGAAAAATGGTTAACTCTGCTAGAAGGTTATTTCTCTGTTCACAATTTTTTTGACAAAGAAAAGATCACGTTCGCACACCTTAAAGCTCTCCCTCATGTCAAACATTGGTGGTAAACTTACTAGGAGCAAAGTTCCACAGAGTAGTCTACAACATATGGGGTCGATCCCACTTGGGATTTTTTGTGGATGCGGTAAAAGAACAATATTGCCCTGTTGGAAACTATGAGGACCAGTACATGAGATGGATCACACTGCTGCAAGAGAACGGCCAAGAAGTTCTGGATTTCACCAATACCTTCCATACGTTGTGCACCAAGATGGGTATAAAAGACTCTGAGTGACATTTGGTTCTGAAATATCATGGGGCTCTACACAGATACATCCATACTGAAATGGATTTTCTAGACATCTCATCACTCGGTGATGCTTATCGATATGCTGTTAAAATTGAGCAGAAATTTAAGCACCGGAACAAACGGGAATTCGGGTCTACAAATCCACAACAAAAAAAGTATGACAAAGATGGCCCTAACAAACAGTCTCTCGAAAACCAGTCCAAGACACAGGAAAAGAAGGGTCATGGGAAGACAAAGAAGGACACCGAAAAATGGTGTGAATTCCACAAAATCCCCTGGCACAACACCGATGAATATCGCTCAAAATAGTCATTGGTGGCCGAGATCAAAGACAAGGAGCCGAACCTTGATTCAAAATCTGATTCTGAAAATAATGGTAAAGGATAGATCATTGACGCAGGACCCACTGTTATTGTTGCGACCGCAACAATTCAACCAGAAGAACCAACAGATCCTGAAGAGGGGGAGTACCTTTTTCATTCACAGATGTGGGTGAAGGGGACCCCATTGCATTTTATTTTTTATAGCGGAAGCTAGAAAAATCTCATCTCAGCAGAGGTCGTCAAATAGTTGGGATTGTCGACAACACCACACCCGCAACCATACAACATCGGGTGGCTTCGGCAAGGACGAGATCTCTGTGTCAACCAATAGTGTCGATTGTCATACGACATCCAACCCTTCAAGGATGAGGTATTATGTGATGTTGCCCCACTAGATGTATGTGATATTCTCTTGGGCCAACCATATATGTGGAGACACCATGTTGTTTATGAGTCTCGACCCTGTATTGTCATTGTTACTTTGGGGGGTCATCTCTATAGAATACCATAGGTAGTTCTGACTATTGTTCCACCTAAAAAGTGTCGCAAGGTAGTATCTCATACTACAAAATTTAGCTTCTTCACAATTTGTTCAAAAGGAGAACAAAAGGACACTACAACCACTACAGCCTTGCCCCAAGCACCTTTTATCCAATAGAAGAAGTTCAAAAAGGCTGTAGAAAAGTGCAAAGATTTCTTCTGCACATCGTCCTCTCATGTATCTCAACTTGTTGAACAACCTCAACCTCAATAGGTTCATGACATATTTCCACAAACTGAGCAGTGCGACATCTCCAGCAAGACAAACAGCTCACCAAGATGCAGATTCAACAAACACTTTTCCCTCTCCCTTGGGAAATCAACGCAATGGATACCATTACTTCCTAAGGAGGGAGGATTGATCTAGGTGGATATCGGTGGCCACCCACCTTTTCCAAATGGCTCAAAACAGTTTTATGGCAATTTTGACAATTTACTATTTTTAGCAGGTTTTAACTTCCGGGGCCATTTTGAGGGCCCAAATGAAGGTTTTTTTAGATTGAGGTTCTCAGTGATAAATGAATGAATCTTGAGCCCCCAAAATTAATCTCCTCGATGATACCTTTCCAACAATCTATCACACGCCTAAAACAGAGATCGTATGCAAAAGTTGCGACCCCGGGAAGTTGATGTACTCACTTACCCAAATGGGGCCCACATGACTTTTGGCGCTTCATCTCCTAGGGTTAGGTTTTTGGATGTCTATGGTTTTTGGCATTCCTACTTATTGTAAAAAGGCCTTCAGAGCCTCATTGTAATCATCTTCTTGCGAATGCGAGTAGCTGTCACATCTCTTCTCAGAGATAAGCTGCCACCATTCTAGCAAGTCTTTTACTCTGTATTTCATTAATAGAAATCGTGTATTACTGTATATATCTGTTTATGGTTGCATCTCTGATACATTTCTGTTATATTATTAAATATCTGCGATATCTCTATGCATTTCTTTATTATATTTCTGATCTCATTTCGTGCCTAAAATAATCTGGATCAGTGGTATCAGAGCAGGTTGATCTTGATCATTTTTTCAGTGCATGTCCTCGACGAGGTCCAATTATAGCAAGTTGGGTCTCGAGCTTGTCTCTCTTGAATAAAATCGCTCTCACACACCCAAAAAACCCTCAATGGTGGAAGAAAAGAAAAACAACAGAGCAGACGATCTTATCAATCTGTTGCTTGAGCAAGCTCTCACGCGACAGAGGAACGAAATGATGGAGAATTTTTCCCACATCCTTCAACGCCTGTCGATAGCATTAGACGCATATTCATCAACTGGCCACTTTGGAGGCACCTTGCCCCTCAAGGTACAAGTTAATTTTTATGTTCCTGTATTTGAAGGACAGATAGATGCAGAAGCCCTAGAAAAATGGTTAACTCTGCTAGAAGGTTATTTCTCTATTCACAATTTTTTTGACAAAGAAAATATCACCTTTGCACTCTTTAAAGCTCTCCCTCATGTCAAACATTGGTGGGAAACCAACTTGGATAAAAGTTCCACACAGGAGTCTGCAATATATGGGGTCGATCCCACTTGGGATTTTTTTGTGGATGTGGTAAAAGAACAGTATTACCCTGTTGTCAACTATGAGGACCAGTACATGAGATGGACCACACTGCAGCAAGAGAGGGGCCAAGCAGTTCCAGAGTTCACCAATACCTTCCATACCTTGCACACTAAGTTGGGTATCAAATACTCTGAGCGACATTTGGTTCTGAAATACCGTGGGTCTCTACACAGATACATCCCGACTGAAATGGATTTTCTGGACATCTCATCACTCAGTTCTGCTTATCGATATGCTATTAAAATTGAGCATAAATTTAAGCACCAGAACAAACGGGAATTTGGGTCTTCAAATCCGCAACAACCAAAGTGTGACAAAGATGACCCTAACAAACAGTCTCCCGAAAACTAGTCCAATACATAGGAAAAGAAGGGTCACGTGAAGACAAAGAAGGACACAGGAAAAGAAGGGTCATGTGAAGACAAAGAAGGACACATGAAAAGAAGGGTCACGTGAAGACAAAGAAGGACACCGGAAAATGGTGTGATTTCCACAAAATCCCCTATCAAAAAACTGATGAATGTCACTCAAAATAGTCATTGGTGACCGAGATCAAAGACAAGGAGCCGAACCCTGATTCTGAATCTGATTCTGAAAATACTGGTAAAGGACAGATCATTGATGCAAACCCCATTGCTATTGTCGTGACCACATAAATTCAACCAGAAGAACCAACAAATCTTGAAGAGGGGGAGCGCCTTTTTCATTCACAGATGTGGGTGAAGGGGACCCCGCTACATTTTATTGTTGATAGTGAAAGCCAGAAAAACCTCATCTCAACAGAGGTCGTCAAACAATTGAGATTTTCGACAACACTAGACCCGCAACCATACAACATCGGGTGGCTTCGGCAAGGATGAGATCTTTGTGTCAATCAACAGTGTTGATTGTCATACAACATCCAACCCTTCAAGGATGAGGTATTATGTGATGTTGCCCCACTGGATGTCTGTGATGTTCTCTTGGGCCAACCATATATGTGGAGACATCATGTTGTTTATGAGTCTCGACCTTGTAGTGTCATTGTTACTTTGGGGGGTCATCTCTATAGAATACCAGAGGTAGTTCCGACTATTGTTCCACCTAAAAAGTGTCGCAAGGTAGTATCTCATACTACAAAATTCAGCTTCTTCACAATCTGTTCCAAAGGAGAACAAAAGGACACTACAACCACTACAGCCTTTCCCCAAGCACCTTCTATCCAACATAAGAAGGTCGAAAAGGCTGCAGCAAAGTGAAAAGATTCATTTTGCACATCGTCCTCTCATGTATCTCAACTTTTTGAACAACCTCAACTTCAACAAGTTCATGACAGATTTCCACAAACTGAGCAACACGACGTCTCCAGCAAGATAAGCAGCTCACCAAGATGCAGATTCAACAAATGATTTTCCCTCTCCCCCAGGAACTCAATGCAATGGATACCATTACTTCCTAAGGAGGGAGGATTGATCCAGGTGGATATCGATGGCCACCCACCTTTTCCAAATGGCTCAAAATAGTTTTCTGGCAATTTTGGCAATTTACTATTTTTAGCAGGATTTAACTTCCGGGGCCATTTTGAGGGCCCAAATGAAGGTGTTTTGATATCGAGGTTCTAAATGATATATAAAGTAATATTGATCCCCTAAAATTAATCTCCTTGATGATACCTTTCCAATGAGCTATCACACGCCTAAAACGGAGATCATATGCAAAAGTTACGACCCCGGGAAGTTGATGTACTCACTTACCCAAACGGGGCTCACATGACTTTTGGCGCTTCATCTCCTAGGGTTAGGTTTTTGGATGTATAGGGTTTTTTTCATTCTTGATTATTGTAAAAAGGCCTTGAGAGCCTCATTGTAATCATCTTCTTTCGAATGCGAGTAGTCGTCACATCTCTTCTCAGAGATAAGTTGTCACCATTCTAGCGAGTCTTTCACTCTGTATTTTTACAGTCTCTGTACATTTGTTTCATTAATAGAAATCATGTATTACTTTATATATGTGTTTATGGTTTCATCTCTGATACATTTCTTTTATATTATTGAATATCTGCGATATCTTTGTGCATTTCTTTATTATATCTCCGATCTCATTTCGTGCCAAAAATAATTTGGATCAATAAGTATGATTTTTTGTTGGACAATTGGTTTGGATAGTTGGTTGTCATTGATGTCAATTCTTGGAGATTGATGTCAACCCTTGGAGAAGTATGGAATCCCCAAAAATGCGGATGAGATCGTTGGACAATTGGTTTTATTTTTTATGGTAAATATTATCGGTAATTTGATTGATGTCATCCCTAAAAGAAGTTTGAGAGATGGGTGTAATTGACAAAGTCTACAAGAAGCCCCAAAGGTGTGGTTATGGAACCTGAATTTGTTTGAGGAATTTGAAGGTGAAGGAAAATGTAAATGCATGTAACATACTCATGGATTTATAGTTCTCATCATTCCATTTCCAACAGTAGGCGTTACACCACGTGGTTCCTCATGGTTGAGGAGTTATGGCCTCATGAAGTTGGAAGCCCTCAATAATGGTTAAGAAGCCCTAAACAGTTACAAACTCATTAATTAAGGGAAAAGTGGTTATAACAGGAAAGTACAGGTTAACCCTAAAATTAAGAAAATGGGTAAAACAATTATGATCCTAAAATGAGGAAAAAGGCTAAAACAATTATGACCCTAAAGTTAGGAAAAAGGGTAAAACAATTATGACCTTAAAATTAGGAAAAAAGGTAAAACATTTATGACCCTAAAATTAGGAAAAAGAGTAAAACAATTGTTACCCTAAAATTAGGAAAAGGGTAAAACAGTTAAAGGGTAAAACAATTGTAACAATAAATTAATTAAGGGTAAAGTGGTTGAAAAATAGTTACTTGGAAGAGTATAAATACACACCAAGAGTCTCGCATTCTTATACACAAGTTCATTGAATATCTATCTCGTGAACACTTGATATATTGGTGAATATGAGGAAGCGAGGATGAGGTAAAGTAAAGGGGATGCTTGTTCGAAGTTACATCAAGGTATGATGAAGCAACAAGGTTTCTACATGATTAAAGGTATATTTATATGCATGTTTTAAAGGTTATATATTGGTTATGGCATGGTACATGTTGAGGTGTATTTTGGTGATGGTATGGTGCATCGTTTATGGGATATATTTTGGTATATGGATGAGGCATATCATGAGTGATATGACACATGTTTGAGGTACATATCTTATGGATATATTGCACATGGTTTGAGGTACATCTTGGTTATATGTTGATGATGTGATGGTCATTCCTTTGGTATCTTGTTGAGGCATTGGTATATGTATGAGGCACATATTTGATGCATGGTGTGAGGCATATTCTTGGTACATGTATGAGGTGCATGTCTTGGTTATTTAGGTACATGTTGGTACCCCTTAGTGATGTTATGGTACATTGAATATTAGCACATATTGACTATATTGGTATCTTGCTATTGTGGCTATCTTGGTTATGATTGAGGCACTTCATTGATGATATCTTATGGTATGGAACATGGTTGATGCATGATATGATACATGGTTGATGTACTTGGTGTGGTACATGGTTGATGCATGGTATGGTATAGGTTGATGTACATGATTGATACATGGTACATGGTTGATGCATGGTATGGTACAGGTTGATGCACTTGATATGGTACATGGTTGATACATGGTATGGTACAAGTGTTGATGTACATGATTGATAAATGATACATGATTTTTCATATGATTGAGGTATATGGTTGGTTGCATATAATTGATGTTCTAGTACATGATTGAGACACATATCTTGTGATGGTATGTTAGTGATCTTGGTATATTATTGGTAGAGGCATATGTTGGTGATGATGGTACATGATTGCTAGTGGCATATGTTGGTGATGCTTGAGCATCTGGTTGAGAGGTGTTCTTGGTGATCGTGGATCTAGTTTCGTTGATGTTGAGTATCGGTGATAGTCACAGGTTGATGTGATAGGTTGAAAGTGACATGTTGATGTGACAAATTGAGAGTGATAGGTTGGATACAATGATAGGTTGACAGTGAAAGGTTGATGTGACAGTGGAAGTGAGAGTGATAGTGGAAATGACGGTGATAGTGTCAGTGACAATGGTAGTGATTGTGGTAGTGACAGTTTGGTCTACGCTTATATTTCAGGGTGACAGGATGGGGCAAGGAAAGGGGGTTGTAGCCTTGTTTCTGTTGGTTCTGGAGAACACAAGGAGTTGGAAGCTTCCTTCAGGTTGGAGCCTAGGAATTAGGGGGTTATAGCCTCCTTCTGGTTGGATCCAGAGAATTCGGGGAGTTGTAGATTCCTTCAGGTTGGAGCCTGTAAATAGGGGGTTGGAGCCTCATTCTAGTTGTATTTGGAGAATTGGGAAGTTGGTTCTTCCAATGAATTTATTCTTGACAATATATAAGAAGTCATTTCATGGTTTTCTCCCATTCAGGTTTCCACATAAATTTTGGTGTACTATGTATTTGATGTGATGGTCATGATATATTGAATACAATCATATATGATACATTGATGATATACTGCTGATAAAGTTGAAGCTTATATATTGTGGTTAAAAGTGGTAAAAGTGCTCATACCGATTCACCCCTCCTCTCAGTATTCCAACAATTGGTATCAAAGTGAGGTTCATTTAGGAAAAAATTTAACCACTGGAAGGTATATTATGTAGATAAAGAATAGTGAATACACAGATAATGGAATACCATGGTTTGATGGTCAAAGTGGTCAAAACTATGAGATGTGGAATATCAGGATGAAAAAAATTTTATAGGCACATGGTTTTGATGTTTTGAAATCAATTGTTACAGGATACATCGGTTCAAAGAAACCAAAGACTATATCTAAGAAGGAATTGAAAAGAAAAACAAAATAGAAATGGATTTCATTTGGGAAGGATTACCTGATCTGATAAGAGAGAAAGTGGGAAAATGTTCATCATCTAAATAAATTTGGGATAAACTACATAATATATATTCCAAGGATTCTCTCATCACAAATTTAAATACTATTAAATAAAGTGTAGGTATAGAACAAGAAGAAAGATTCTCATCATGTCAAACAAATTTATAAGAAGAAGACGATGAAGCAGACATAATGGATTTTGAGATTGCATTAGTCGGTGCTTTAGGAGAGATAAGAAAAGATGGAGAAGAAAATAAGTCACTCGAGAAAGAATTGATCAAGCTAAATGAAGGTGTTCAAATTTCTAAAGAAGTCCAAGTAGAAGAAGACAAAAGGATTGAAGAAACATACAAAATAAGTTGGAAGAAAGGAAGTGTCTAGAATCTGAAATTACATCACTAAGAAAGGAAGCAGAGCATAAAGAAGAACTTAAGGAAAACAATCTTGAAGCGGAATTCAATGAATGATAAAGAATACTTGAAGAAGAAATCATCTCCTTGAAAATTCAACTTGAGGAAGCAAAGAGAACGGAAGAAGTCATGAAGATTCAGATGATGAAGAAAGAAGAAGAGGTTGAGAAGCTTGAAGAAGAAGTTTTCACATTAAGAGTTAAAATTTTAAAGCTCAACAAGAATGTTGAAGAGAGAGAAACATCCACATCATCAGTAAATAAATCTTAAGAGAAGCACTCCAGGTTTCCAGAAAGGAAGAATGAATAAAAGAGAAAGATTTATGTATAAGTAATCAAAGGAAGGAATCATGGTCAACAAGAATCAAATAATAATGAGTATAATAGAGTTACATATTCAACAAGAGCTTCCACATTCAAGCAACAAAGAAGCTTCAATCATGATGAAGGGATCAATAGAATAGAATATCATTATCAACCAAGGAAGGAATTCATAAGGAATACACCACATAGAATATCATTCACTCCTACGTATGTAAATTTATTTTATGGTCACTGTTTGATTTGTACTAACTTTAGACACAAGGTTGTAGATTGTAGAGCATATGGAAGAAATGTTCAGACAAAAAATAACTATGTGGTTCCCCACAACATTGAATGTTACAAATTCCATAATTATGGTCACATAACTCAGAATTGTAGAAGCATAATAGAGCCCTCCATGAAGGAAAACATTGATATCATATACACGAAGTTTTGGAGAATAAAAGAGGTACAATAATAACATATGAATTAAGAACAAGTCCCAGAAATCACAATATTTGCAGTAGTACGAGAAAGACAAGAAAAAAACTAAAATAAGAACATGTCTCAGAGATCGTATTGTCAGAATCCACAAAGTGGGTAAATGAAGAACAAGTTTTAGAGATCACACTCTTAGGATATGTAGTATTTCAAATTCATGATGAATCTACAGGAAGGAAGGAATATGTCATAATCCAGGAAGAGGATGAAAAGGAAGATTTCAGAGTTCAAAAAGATGATGAATCTAAAAATGAAGAAGAAGATCACTCTGCACTAGGGAATATTTCTCCATTTTTCTGAGCCATCGAGCTTGGAGACTTCTATTAATATGAATATTAAACATGGGGAGTCTAAGAATTAGTTGAGACAGATCAGAGGACTATATTTCGAGTAGTCTGCAGTGTTTGCAGTTTTTGGAAAGACAATTTTTGAGTGATGGAAGAAGTACATAATGACAGATCGGTTGATCAAGGAGAAGTTTCCCAGGTAGATATCAAAGGAATGCTATTGACATAATTTTCAGGAAAATATTCATTTATATATGGAGTATTCCAAGAAGGAATATGTGATAATCAATTGTAACAGATTTCGAGAAGTCATCAGAATAGTACAATGACATATGGGTTAGCATTGTGGATAGTTGTGTATCAAGGTCATGGAAAATTAGTGACATATGGACATATATGGTTCATGAGACACTTGGTGCTTACATAATACATGAGTCAGATAAGATTCATAACAGTGGATAAAAGCACATTGACAGTTGGAATCAGTTGGTCACAGAAAGGCAAGCAGTGGAAGGCATAGCAGAACATGGAAAGAGAAATCATCAGCAAAAGCTACATCGTAAGAGGAAGATATTGTTGAATAGTATGGTATTAATGATAAATATTTAGGAATTGAAGTATCTTGGAATGATTTTTATATTTGTCAGTGAATTATGCAAGGAAGAACCAATGGAAAAGCGGCTTTGGAAGAGAGGAAATGAAGCATATATAGGAAGTCCTACATTGATCTACATGACATCTTGTAGAGAATTCAAGTGAAGAGAAATCATTAGAGATAGAGATCCATAAAGGAATATTAGTAGAACGTATATAGGGGGAGACATACCAAAATGGGGAGTTACTCTTCTTCCCTTAATGTCATCAGAGAGAAAGAAAATAGGCATGGAGACAGAGAGAAAGATCAAAATCATGAATATAGGGAGAGCATCACCAAATCGAGATACCCTGCCATTGATGTCAAAGGGGGAGAGATAAGAGAAATGACATGGATACAGGGGGAGTGATGTCACAATGGGAGAATGAGCACGAGTATGTATATGAGCATGAGTGTTGTCATCAATGCATTCCATTAGTGTTTCCACCAACGCCAAAGGGGGATATTGTTGGACAATTGGTTTGGATAGTTGGTTGTCATTGATGTCAACCCTTGGAGAAGTTTGGATGATCTAAAAATGAAGAAGACTTGTAATCTTGAAAATATTTGCAAGTTAAATTTTATGTGTTAAAAGCAAATGGATCAACTTTGCAACACATTATTAATATGATTTACTCATTTAAAATGCATATAAACAACAGCATAATCAATGAACATAAAACACTTAACACAACAAATGATAAAGAAGTTCACCCCTCTCTTGGGCTACATCTTCTGGTCAAGCTTCCAATGGATCATTATTATTATTTGCTCAAAGTGATAAAAAACGTGCTTTACAATGCTAAAAATGACCAATAACCTGCTCCAATGGCTTCAGAACATCCAAAAACCCCTAGTTGGGGTTTTTCGGCACCTCGTTTGGCCAAAAAACGAAGAAGTTAGACTTCCTTGAAATCTCCTCTTCAAGCTTGTTGTCTCTGCAACTACAAAATGCACCTCCCTTGGCTCAACCTAGCCCACACACAATTTAATG
>WSFP011552663.1:0-11269 GCA_009831015.1 Picea engelmannii
TAACTATTGATTATTTCTCATATATTGTGCATGGTGTATTGTGGTGTATTGGTGTAACTCTTATACTATTGTTCATTGCTCATTGAATATAGTTGAATGGTTTAAGTATAAGTTGAAAAAGGTTTTAAATTGTACCTGATACTGATTCACCCCCTTCTCAGTATCAACAGAAAGATGTACCTTAGTCAATGCATTCACACCACGGTTTAAAGAAAAATATGTTAGATATTTTAGGTTCTTTCAAATAGCATACTGCTAGGCCATATGGAACTCTTGTAATGAAATTATTTTCCAAAATTTTTGATTCTCTCCTAAGCAAGTATTTTATAGAATTATGCATTTTTTTATGAAGAGTATACAAACTTGGTTAAGTAGCCTCATCAAAGACAAATTGATCCATTTATGATTGATGAATGAAATCCATGTTGTTTCTTTGATGCAAACTCCTATGAAAATCCATGAAAGTGTGGAGTAGGAGGATGTCTCTACTTAAAACCTTTTCATGTTGTCTTCGTGTCTCTTGGAATGGGCTCAAGATCTAACAATTGGGTAGAGATATTAGCCCTGGAATCCCTACTCAAGCTATTTATAGACATAATGGTCGTAGAATTACAAGGATATGGGAATGAAAGTTTATAATTGACTAGCTAAATGGGAGCTCAAATATAAAAATGTGGGGCTATATGTGGTGATAAATTATATTTTGGAAATGAAGGTATGTTTCCAAACTATTTTTTTCACCCATATTTTCAAAGAACACAACAAAAAATTGGAATTCCTTGCAAAAGTAGGGGTATATATGGAGGTTGGTTTGATTGAAGTAAAGGAGGAGAAGGATGGAATGACCTATTCTAGCCATCCATTCACTTTCCCATAATCCCATTTTTACCTTTCTTTTTTATTCCTTTGGATATTGAGGATGTGGGAAATATTTCTATTAATAGTTATGAGCTTAGTCTACACTAGTTTTTGGTAATATATGCTCTTTAGGTGTAGGATGGATCATGTTTTGATTTTTGATGGAATTTGTGTCCTTAAGTCATATGGTACTATTATAGATGTATGATCCAGGTGAATATTGGTGGCCACCCACCTGTTCCAACTGGCTCCTCTTATCAGTTGCTAGTACATCACGTTCTTCTATACTTATTTCTAATGAGGGGTTCTACACTTCTGGGGCTGTCTGAAGCCCTACACATCTTCCAAGTGGATATTGGTGGCCTCCCACCTAATGCACTTGGCTTATTTTGTATTTTTTCATGTCAACACATCTTGTTGTACTTCCAAGGCCGTTTTGGGGCCCTAAACAATGTTTTTTTGGCTCGCCACAATCAAAATGTAGATGAAGTCAGAGTTTGACGATGTTATGCATATTTATAGAAAATACCTTTATAATGGACTATCAAATGCCTAAAACAGAGATCATATGCAAAAGTTATGACCCTGTGAATTAATTTACTAACTTTCCCAAACAGGGCCCACATGAATTTTGGCGTTTCATCTCCTAGGGTTAGGTTTTTGGATGTCTAGGGTTTTGGCATTCCTGTTTATCATAAAAAAGTCTTCAAAATCCTCATTGCAATCATGTTCTTGCGAATGAGTGTAGTCGTCACATCTCTTCTTAGAGATAAAGCTACGACCATTCTAACGAGTCTTGCACTCTGTATTTTTACAGTCTCTTTACAATTCTTTCATTAATACAAATCAAGTATTGTTGTATTTCTTTGTTTCTGGAAATTTTCATGAGTAGTTCTTTGTAATTTCTCTTCTTTCATTTCGTTCCAAAAATAATCCAGATCAGTGGTATCGGAGTAGGATGCTCTTGATCATTTTTTAGCGCATGTCCTCAATGAGGTCTAAGTATATCCAGTTGGGTCTCGATTTTGTCTCTCTTAAGGAAAATCACTGTCGCACACCCAAGAAACCCTCAATGGTGGTAGAAAAGAAGGACGACAGAGAAGAATATTCTATTAACCTGTTTCTTGAGAAAGCTCTTGCGTGATAGAGGGACGAAGTGATGGAGAATTTTTCACACATTCTTCAATGCATGCCGATAGAAACATGCACATATTCATCAGGTGACCATTTTGGAGGAACCTCTCCCTTCAAGGTACAAGTTAATTTTGATATTCCCATATTTGAAGGTCAGATAGTTGCAGATGCCCTAAAAAAATGGTTAAATCCATTAGAAGGTTATTTCTTTGTTCAAAATTTTTCTGACAGGGGAAAGATCACCTTCACACTCCTCAAGGATCTCCCCCATGTCAAACATTGATGGGAAACTTACTGGGAGAAAATTTCCATAGAGGAATCTTGAATATATGGGGCCGAGCCCACTTGGAATTTTTTTGTGGATGCGGTTAAAGAACAATACTATCTTGTTGATAACTATGAATACTAGTACATGAGATGGACCACACTGTGGCAAGAGAAGAGCCAACCAGTGCTAGAGTTCACAAATAATTTCCATACCTTGAGCACCAATATGGGTATCAAAGACTCCGAGTGACATTTTGTTCTGAAATACTGTGGGGCTCTGCATATGTACATCCAAACCAAAATGGATTTCCTCAATATATCATCATTGGGAGTTGCCTATCGATATGCTGTCAAAGTCAAGCAAAAATTTAGGTGCCAGAACAAATGGGAATTCGGGTTTGCAAATATGCAACAACCAAAGCATGGTAAAGACGACCCTAACCAACAACCTATAGACAACCAGTCCAAGACACATGACAAAAATGGTAAAGCAAAGATGAAGAATGACACTGGGAAGTGGCGTGACTTCCACAAAATCCCCTGGCACAACATCGATGAGTGTAGCTCAAAAAAATCATTGGTGGCCGAGGTCAAAGACACAGAGCCAAACCCTGATTTGAAATCCAATCTAGAATATATTGAAACCATACAGATCATCGACGCAGACCCCAATGGTACTGTTGCGACCACAACAATTCATCTAGAAGAACTAGTATATCCTGACGAGGGGGAATGCCTCTATAACATCCTGGTTCTAACCCTTATAAACTATAATGTATTATGTAAATATGACTTAGGCTGGTGAGCTGATAAAGTTGAAAAGGGGCCAAAGTGCCTAGGAAATGTAACACTTCCTATACATTAATAAAATACACCGCTGGCTGCAAGACCGATATGGACAAAAGAGATAGGGGGCTATGATTCCACGAGAGAGGGGGCTTGAGGGGCTAAGTCTTGTTATTTTATTTTATTTACATGAGCTTATTGGAAGGGAGGCCATGCGTCTCTTATCTTCATGTAATTATTTAAACATCCATTGGGGGCTCTTTTGGGGTCGTTCTTCCCTTGGTTCGTCCTCTTCTCACTGGTTCACTTGTTCTTCTTCCTCTTCACTCACTACTGCGAGTTCATGTGCTCTTGGGATGAGAATTGAAATGAATGATAGGAAGAGGAGAGCCATCATTGAATGGTTGTAATGATTTACTGATCATTCCAAGAGGGAATGGATGCCTATGTGCATGAACTTGATGGCAGTTCGAATGGAACTGTCCACAACTGAGAGTCCTTGGAATTTCCAGTAGGGAGATTTCCTGACTAGTAGCACTGGAGCCCTCGAGAGAAATGGAACATCCTCAGGGACTGCATGGCAGAGAAAGGTGTTCATTTATTTGGGTTGTGCACATTGAGGGGGAAAGCGCACTGGAAATTTGGATTGTAGTGAGGTTGGGAAACCTGAGAGCTACTTAGCCAACTAATGTGTATTTATACTTGGCCTAGGACCCGTCCTTGTGGATTCATAGCCCTGGCTCAGGGGTGACCTGCTGTTGAGAGTAAATGAACAACATCATGTATGGTTGGGAGGAATGTCCTTGGTCTGCAGCCAATTGGTGAACGTTTACTTGTAAAGATAATTGCTCTTTGTGTTTTTTGTTTAATGTATTCCGCTGTGTATTTAATTATCTTCGAGGTATGTATTCTAATGTTCCTGTCTATCTGCTGGTTATTTGTTGTGCATGGCACATTGTTTATCTCTTTTATGCCATGGCATGGATATTGTCTTATGCATGTGGTGTGCATGCTACTAATATTGTTGAGAAACCCTTTGCCTTCGAATAAGAGATCAAAGAATTGAGTCTTGGGACTACAACGTGCCTAGCCTATGGGTGGTTGGGTGTGTTGCAGCCTATTTAAGTGGCATAGCTCGGCCTCTGGGTGGTCGGGTATGTTACAGATTGGTATCAGAGCTTCTGGTTGAAACATCGGGCTAATATGGGCCAGGTCTATTGGTCAGAGTCTCGTGGTTGAGATCAACTTTTGACTGTGAAGTTGAAAATCTCAGGAGGAATGGCGTTGCAGAATCTATGCAGGAGTTAGAATGTCATAGATCCTTTGTAAAGGTTCAAAGGATCGTGACCGTCCTCTTCGAATTCAGGAGCGATCACCACTGTGGGATCATAAGAGATCCGAGATCGTTGGATCATAGGGAAGGTGAACAAGGGTTGTCCAATGAAAGTGAAGACAAGTTTAAGTCACAACCATCAAATTTCTTGGAGAGAGATCGACGACCAGAAGGCATTACCGAGAAACAAGTTACATGGGAGTTAATTCCCCAAGGAGGTCCCACAATCCAAACCACAGTTTCACTGAGGGGTTACGTGTCAGTGTTAGAATAATTGCAGGGCGAAAGGTGGGTTATTCCAAACCATCGATGCATGCCCATGAAATTGAAAGGGATGTAATGATGTGACATGTTAGTGCTCGAACATCGAAACTCTGAAGAATTGAGGTAGCTGGGGACCGTCGATTTGTAGGAGGACATGCATCAACCGATCATGTGCTCTGGATAAAATTCTCTAGGAAAAATAAAGTGAGGAGAAGTTTAGAATTGATATTTCTGGACCCCACAGATCCAAAGTGAATCTGAACTGTTCGATTAAGGAGGACATATGGTACAAATCCATGGACTTCGGGTGAAGACCTGAAGTGAATCTTGGTCATCCGATCCTAGAGGACACGTGGAAGAAATCCACGCACTTTGAGGGAAAGTAAAGGTTGTAATTTGAGGTTTTCGAAGCCAAAAGACTCAAAGAAATCCTAACCGTTGATCTACGGGAGACACACACCAATAGATCGCAAGCTTCAAATAAAAGAATTTCAGAAAAAATTGAGGTTTGAGATTTCTGAAGCCCGAAATTTTGAAGTGACGTGGCTTGCAGACATCACCTGGGATGATGTGGACACATGGGATGTGTGACACATGTCAGTAAGTTTTGAGCATATGGAGTATTGTGGTGTCGGTTGGAACGTGACACGTGTCACCCACCTTATTGGGCCACATGTTCGCTTCCAATATTTTTCCACGTGGTGACAGATCGTGTAGTTCAAAGACTGGGCACTCCAGAGGGGAAAGGTGTGACAGGTTGCATTGGGTCAAAAACTCCCGAAGGCCAGAGTACATATCGACCGTTGATCCTAGAAGACACACGACAATAGATCTCACAACAGTTTGGAGAATCGGTGCTTCAGGATAAAGTGAAGGCATAGAGTTTGAAACTCCCGAGGCCCGAAGAGCCGAAGCGACTCACAGCTGTTGATCTGTGGGAGGAAATACATTGACAGATCATCGACTTCAGGTGAAATAATTCCAGGAGAAAGTGAAGGCATAGATTTTGAAACTCCCGAAGCCTGAAGAGCTGAAGCAATTTGACGCAAACCCCCGAAACCCTCAGGTCGAGGTATGCTTAGGATCGATCTAATCTGCCCTTGAGTCTAATTGACTCTTTGATTTTCTCCTCGAGGAATATCTCATACCCTCAAGGCGTATCCACAGGTCCTTATGAGTTGAGCTTGCGTGAACAAACACTAGGCGCCAACCTAAATCTCCTTGTCCACAATAACGTCGCGCCTTCACAAATTCAGGACTTTGGATCTCATGATTTCGTGATCCTTGCTGTTAAGAGTTCCGTCTCTACGACCCTTGAAACCTAAATTGCCGATTCACCGAAATAATTGGCCGCGTCCTCCTCCATAGCCGTATCGCGTTTCGCGATTTCAGGAATCTCGGAATAAAGAATCCCTACTTCTCGTCTCTGAAATAGCCTAAATGCTGAATTCTGATGTGCTCATCAAAGACTGGCTCCCTTATGGGACCTGTCACCGATTCAGAGTTCTGGACTTCACGCCTTCACGAATCCTGATGCAAGACTTCCGACTCTTCAACCTACGAAGCCCCGAAACTGTCAACAAAGTTTGACTCCGCTTGGTGACAAGTACGCCACCTATCTTCTCCACTATCCTCAACCTTTGACGTGGATTCTTGCCACCTGTCAACCACATGGTTCCCACCTGAAATTTGTACCACACATTCACATGAGCTCTCGGCCCTCGCTACTTCACAATTCCTGCAGTTGAAACTAACGCCTCTGATCCCCCGACACCCGAAGTGCCGAAATCCTGAAACTTCACACCAACTTTTATTGCAACTCGCGACTTCATGACTTTCGTTCCTCTATTCTCAACTTTCTATCATCAAGAACCCCGAAATGCTGAAATGATCTGATGTCTTAGACTGTTCATGATCAACGGTCGATGTTAATTCTCACCTCTTGAAGGGTGGATTCGTCCAACGCTTAATCTCCTCGCAGCTTCACTGGATCCCACGGTCCTCTCAACTTTGTGAATTCTCCACAGAATATTATAACTTCTCGTTCACTCCTGGACAACTTCTGTGAAATAAAACAATGTTCTTCGTCTGAACTTGAATCTTGCAAAGCAGCTCTGCTTTGTCTCCTTCTAAAGTACTTAAATCCCCGACTTCCTTTAAAGTGTTAAAGGGGTTATCTCTTCTGAGCTTTAACTTATGAATTCGAGTCTCTAAAAGGACTCCTGCACGCACTCCTTGCAGAAATATTCTTAAATACTTCTGGGTACTTGATATGTCGACTCTGTGCACTCCTTGCAATAGAAATCCTTCAACCTTTGACCTTAGTTGATAATTCCTAAGGCTTCCAATGGGCTGCGCACTCCTTGCATGACTTCTGTGCTTCACCTGCACTCCTACCAGAATGAGAACAACGGTATCCCTCTTGAGCTTTCAGAGATAAACTCTGAACCTTTGTCAACGCACTCCTTGCAGACGTTTCATTGCAGTCCTTGCAGGAAATTTTCTCACTCAGGATGAGAAACAATTGAAACTCATTCTCTCTCTCTCTCAGACTTCAAACATTCAACATGAAATCATACATTCAAACAGTATTAAAACAAATGCATAACAAAGAGAATAAACAACCATAAGCATACCATTCACCATGTATAAACCGAAAACATCATAACACCATGAATTCTGATTCAAAGCTTCATATATTAACTCAAATCTCCTGTACATGGACTTCTCCTCTACAAACCTCTCTTCTATGCTATGCTAATGATACAAAATCTCTCTAATGTTACAAGAATGAGGGTGTCTATATCCGTTTTCCCTCCTATTCTCTAAAACTGTCTAATCTATCATTCATATCTACCTACTTTCATTAACTATGCATAAATTCCTTAATACAAAAGATGGATGGGAGAATTTCCCCAGGTGCGTTTACAATCTCCAAAGTATAAATGTGAGTACGTTCCTCTTAACTATTACATTAATGAATTTGTTTCAACATTCAAAACGGGTCTTTATGGAAACATGCTCTTTTTCTTCCTCACGCGCTTCCAACTATTTCTTCGGATTAGTCACACACTTTGGGCTTTGCACGATGCTCCTACATCATGATTCAGAGTCATTGATCTACGGGAAGACACGCATAGACAGATCGTGAACTCCGGGTAAAAGCGTTCCAGGGGGAAGCAAGCGGGGAAAATTGAGACCTCTGAAGGCCTAAGTTTCGAAGTGGATCTCGATCATTGATCATGAAAGAGGACGAGGGCCGTTGATATGGTCCTGGTTGAAGGTTTCGAAGTTGCGAAGCACCAAAGAACAAAGTCAACGTTAACTGTTGATTTACTTCGGTATCTTTCCCAACCAATGATCAAGTAAAGTTGAAGGATAACGTAAGTGGAGGTGTTAACTAACAACAAGTGGTCACCACTACTTTATGACTCATTCGGTGGGTAATCACTTTCGAGGAATTGCTACTCCAGAATTTAGGAGCCACGAATAGCTGAAGTTCTGAAGTAAATGAGAACCATCTAGCTCGTTGTGACATTAAGATGTGACTGTTGATTTTGATAAGTGATCACACACTTCTTAGCTTAGCGCATGGTCACAACCAACGGTCGTATGGAATAAAGAAACAAAGGGAAAATAAGAGGCATCACTCAAATCAATAAGCCCATGGTTTTGCGCATACAGTCATATGTAAATGGTTTGAAGGAAGCGCCTCATAAATATTTAATTCGACAGAGAGTTAACAATAGAATAATACATAGAATTGATAAAGGATCAAAATATGATCTGTTTGTGAATTGAGAACACAACAAAAACATGAGTATGATATAATGAGTCGATACATGTCTGTGATAAACTCATGAAGACAAAAGAACCAACACTCAGTCATGATTAAAAGAGAGTTAATTCATGAGCATTACGAATAAAGGATAAAAAGGAAAAAATATATTAATTAAAGAATAATATTATCATTTAAATGAAAAAGGTACCTGTAAATTTAATTATTTTTTTTTATATGATATGTATAGTTCTAACAAGATGGCTTCTTGCAGGTTTATCAGGATTAGAGGTATAAGCAGATCAATTCATGAATATGATCAAATGTTGGGGTCATGGAGGCATGACTTTTCTTACAAAAGTTGGATGAGGTACTACAAAATAAAGAATCCTCACATGGGACATGAATCTAGCAGGTGAATAATGTCATTAATGGGCATAGAAAGGAAAAGTAAGGCTCCATAGCCTTGAAGGTAGAGATGTGTAGAAAGTTGCAATATTGATGTGGAAGGAAGCAAAGAGCTTAAGAGGTGGTGTGTGAATAATATCTATGTGTCAAGCATAGGATTTCCAGGGAAGGATTTGTTAGATATGACTTATCTATTGTCTAAAAGCTTAAATCAGAGTTCACAGTGGAAGCAAGATGCCAATGCAAAGGAATTGGAATTCTCTTTCACTTCAAAAGTGGCACTGAATGAAAATGGATTTCCATTGGGGAATGGTACTAAGTGGGAAATAATGGCCAGGTGGAACATGGCTGGAAAAGTGTTCAGACCCAAGGAACCATAGTGCAGATGAAAAGAATGGGAGAACACAAGGCATCAAGGATCTAAAGGAATTCAAGGACAACCAACCACAACAAAAATAGATAAATAAATAAGTGAATTGAAACATAAATGCACTAGAGTGCATGAAGCATACAATGAAGTTAAATTACATATGCATTAGTAGGCATGCTGACATTAATGCTTGGTGCATATGGATGTGTAATTTTGCATATGTACATACTTGGGTATGCATATAACATGCTGGTGAACTTAGAATAGTTTGTTATTATGAAATAATGTTTGAGTATGACTAAAGGATGGATTATGTATTCAGGAAAAATGATACAGCAGGGTTAAATATGTGGATGTTGTTGTTGCTTATAATTTCCATCGAGGTGAAGACCTGATCTAAAAATGAAGAAGACTTGAAAAACTTGAATAATTATTGCAAGTGAAATGTTATGTGTTTTAAAGCAACATGATCAATTTGCAACACATAAATTAAGGATTACTTAATGCAAAATACACATAGACAACAACATAAACATTGAACATAAACACATGTGCAGAACAATTGATAAAGGAGTTCACCCCTCTTATGGGCTACATCTCCTGGTCCAGCTTCCAATGGATCATTATTATTAATTGCTCAAAAATTGATAAAAACATGTCTTACAATGCTCAAACTGACAAACCGACTATTCCAATGGATTCCCAGCGTCCCAAAAGCCCTGTCTGGGCTCTTTCGGCACCTCAATCGGTCGAAAAATGAAGAAGTTAGGCCTCCTGGATGTCTCCCTCTTCAAGCTTGCTGTCTCTGGTTCTACAATTTGCACCCCCCTTTAGTGAACCTGGCTCACACGCTCTTTTAAGCACAAAAACCCAGCACCGGGTGCAACTGCGCCAACGGTACAAACCGTAGGACGGTTAAGGCGCCTCCAGCCCCTAACCGCCTCGGCACCTGGGCATATGGCCACGTGACCGCGCACGTTGGCAAATGGTGGTTAGTTTCGTTGTAATGGGCATAACCTCCCACGCTCTTGGTCGTATGCAAAACCGTGGTGATATATTTTAAAACCCCGTGCAAGTATTATAACCATGCGCACAACACAATGGTATAACCCGTGGGTCATAGTGCTAAAACCCCGCACGAATATTTCGTAATACAATGTTATATGAAACTATGGTATAAATTTTATACACCCGCGCCATTCATCGGGCTATACCGCATGGTTATATGCTATTACAAATGACCACGAGCCAGGGCTAAGCCCCGGCCCAACCCCCCGCCCACATTACAATTTCGTAAATTCAAATATATTCAATTACATATATGTAATAAGAACCAATGTGTGGCCCAATGGCCGGGTGGTCGGGTGAAGGCGTGGGCTGTGTGGGAGGTCCGGGGGTCGAACCTCATGGCCTCCAATATATTTTGCATATAAGAACTAACCAATATAAAGGTGCCACATGGAAACCCTTGATTGGGCCATGTGGCATCAAATCACCAATCATAGAACAACACGTGTCATCACATCATTCACCTCTACCAACCAACCGAATCCTGCCACATCACCGTATAGACTGTACGGACATGTACAGTCAACATCTAAATTTTTTTCCTGTTTGTCTTGGAGGACAGATCACGATATCTCATTCATACAGACTCTGTTTGAGAAAGTAAATATACCACCGGAATCAGGAAGACGAGACAGACGCAATGACACTTTTTTCGTCGCATTCCGAGCACTTTGAAAATTGAGCAAAAATTGATCCCCTGATCACACCTCCCCATTGGGAAGCTTTTGGACCTCCAAAAAACTATCTCAGTCTATGTGAAGATGAGGGTAAAGTTCCCTCACCCTTCCAACCTCGATCCACTTGGCCTTGCTTGGATTTGTCCCTTTAAGACCAACTCGCAAATACTCCACATTTCCCCACTTCGAAGTTCGCATTCTCCTGTCAAGTATGGTGTCTTCCTGCAGTTTTGTTAGATACTCTGGAGAAAAATCATCAATGGAAGGAATCTGAACATTCTCTCCTTGATCATCAATCAACGGAGGCTCATACAACTTCAAATTCT
>WSFP011552664.1:0-11269 GCA_009831015.1 Picea engelmannii
CAGATTAGACACAATAATCTTTCCTTTTATATAGACTGTTCTTTGTTAGCATAGTCCCGAAATAGGCTTCTCTCCTTCAAAATTTTCTAGAACTAATATTTTTTGTTATGCATTGTTCAATTGCCTTAGTCTATGCTTGTTTTTGTGCATACAGGCCATGCTGACCGTTGACAAGCAACCTAAAGACTGTAATGTCGTTATACCTAGAGAGCTTTCTATCCATTCAGAAAAGATCAATCTTAAGGGAAAGCCAATTAGGTATGGCCACACTCCCTAGCCTTCTATCCCTTATTTTGTGAAAAATGCATTTGATATTTCACTACTAAATGATAAAAATGTAGATCAAGAATGATACATCATGATGCTAAAATATAGTCACATACTAGGTTCATCCTCCCTACATAAGCAAGGAGAGCTAGTGTGTCCACTTTGGCTCTGATTAAGTGAAAGATTCACCAAGAATTTAAAGGTTTAATAATTAAGTGAAAGATTTGCCAAAATTTTACAAGATTTTATAATTCAGTGAAAGATTTGCCAAGTTTTTACAAGATTTTATAATTTAGTGAAAGATTCGGCAAGATTTTACAAGATTATATAATCAACTAAAAGATTCGCCAAAAAACTATATATACATATTATATTATTGATAAAATAGCCTTCAATTTTTCCTATGTATCATGGGGCTTCACCCAATTATTATACATATAAATTTAGGGGGGGTTCTTAAAATCACCCCTGATGCAGACCCATTCCTAGACCCGCAGGTCGGGATCCACACAAAATCTTTTCCTTTCAGCCCGAGAGCTCGACTGGCTCTTCTATTTCCCTTTCGGGAAATCTACCCACAATAACACCTTGAAGAGAATTCCTCTTTTATTTTGGGATACCAGACTTCATGATTTCACGAATCCTGTGGTCAAGTGCCTTACCTCTTTGACCTCTAAAACCCTGAAATACTAATACTTGCCTTTCCTGATGTCAATTTTGACTTTTCAGCTTTCGCGAACTCGGGAGTTGAAATGAAGAGCAACTCTACTCTCGACCCCTGGAGTCCCGAACTTCCGACTTCCAATTTACCGAAATGCACATGTCTCGACCTTCTCTTTCTCTTTCATGTTTCAGGGTTTCAACCACCGAAATGCACTTTTACTAAGTCCTCAGGGTTCTCGAACCTCTGAACCCCGAAATACCGAAATGACGTCTTTTGAAATCCTTTCGACCTTTCGCGTACCAGGTGTTCGATACGTCAAGATTGAACCCTATGTCCTCTCCACCTTCCGGTCTCCAAAGTCCCGAAATGCTAAAATGGTATTTCTCCTCACTGTTTTCACAACGCCCGACGACAAGTCTCCTATTCTTCCACGTGTCACCTCCTCCTTGTTTCGGGTTTCTGGGTATCGAGAGTTTGGAACTCTCGAACCACCTTATATCTTCGCAATGCCCAAAATGCCGAAATGTCGATAATCCTATGTCACTACTTTTAATTTCGGGTTTTCTCCCCTATTGTGTCCCGATCTCTCTCCCTCAAGACTTCCAAAACCCCAAACTCCGAAGTTCCAAAAAATTAGAATTACTTCTACTTACTTCCACACACGAAAACCTCCTTTTCACATTTTGGGGATTTGATCAGCCAAGGATTTTGGCTTGCGCTTCGGGCTTTCAAACCCCCAAATGCTGAAATTATCTGACGTCCCAATGATTCAAGATCAATGACCTTTATCCTCCTTGTATCTCCTGTAATTCCTACATCTCTTTCTATTTCGGGAGTTCTTCTCGGAGAATTCTGACCATCCAAATTTCTCCTTCAAAGATCTCTAATTCTGATTTGATCCTACGACTCTCTTCTGGAACCTATCCTCTGCACAATGGCTAAAGATCCCTTCTTCTCTTCAAACACCTTGAAGATGCTAACTCTCCTGAGCTTTCCTTCTCCAACTTAAATCTCCTTAAGAGATTTCTACATGCACTCCTTGCGGCATTTCTCCAAATACATCTAAGTATTTGAGTTCTTTTGACTCTGTGCAACTCCTTGCAACAACAATCTTTCAATCCTCTCCTTGGTTGATAAACTCTGAACTTCCAACCAGCCTGCACATACCTTGCACAACTGTTGTGCCTGACTTGCACTTCTATGAAAAATGATAACGACGGTATCCCTCCTGAGCTTTCAAAGATGAACTCTGAACCCGTCAACGCACTCCTTGTGGACGCTTCACTGCACTCCTTGCAGGAACTTTTACTCAAGAAGAGAAACAATTGAAACTCATTCCCTTACTCTCTCAGACTTCATATACTTAACATGAAATCATACATACATATCATAAAAGAAAATGTACAACAGAAAGAGTAAAACAACCATAAGCATAACATCCAGCATGTGTACATAGAAAATGTTTGAACACCATGAGTCTGAATCAAAGCTCTTTTCATTAATTCAAACTTCTATACATGGTTTCTGCTCTACAACTTTCTGCTACAACTCTCTTCTTATGCTCTATGCTCAATGATACAATTGATAATGTTACAAATGATACAATATGAGGGTGTCTATAGTCGGTTTTCCCTCCTACGCTCTAAACTATCTAATTTGCATTCAAACCTACCTACTTACATTAATTATGCATAAATGCCTTCACCTACTACAGATGAGAGCAATCGCTCAAGATCTGTTTACAATATCTAAGTGTGCTTCCTCTTAACTATTACATTAATGTTTCAAAACATTTCAAAAATGTGCATTGGTGCTTTCCAACTGTCTTCCATCTTCACGCTTGCTTGCGGCTTATGATGCTGGTGATGCTCCTGCATCATACTCTCTCGCTTGAAAATTTTCATGAACTCTTGTTCATGAGTTCTTGCATGGTCCGTCCATGCTTCTAAATTTTTTCTTCATTCTCCCAGCTGGCATCTTCAACTGGATGTTCCTTCCACTTGACCAAGTATTCAAAATACTCTCTTCTCCTGGTCCTCTTGCTGACTCTCTTGTCAAGTATACTTTCCATCTGTGGAATTTTAGCTACAGACATTTGTTTAGCCCACTGAACCTCTGTATGTTTACCATCTGTTCCTACTTCTCCAACTTTGTAAGGGTACAAATCTGAGATATTGAATATCGGTGAAATTCTGATCCCATCTGGTAATTCAATCTCATATGTGTTTGCCCCAAATTTCTTCATGACTCTGCATGGTCCAATCTTCTTCATTTTTAGTTTGTTATATGTTCCCCTTGGGAACCTCTCCTTTCTCAGGTGTGAAAGAATCAGATCACCAAATTCAAACTGAAGTTTTCACCTATGTTGATCTTCTCTGCACTTGTACTCTTCGCTCGAGTTCTGCAATCGCTCCTTCACTTGGCTGTGAAGTTCTTTCATTGCCTCTGCAAAATATTCTGCACTAGAAATTCTAGTTTCACCCTGTTCTGAACCCTTCAATTCAGAAACTCCCCTGGGTTGCATTCTATAAACAATATGAAATGGACTTTTCCCTGTGCTTCTATTGATCGAATCATTATAAGAAAATTCCGCCTGTGGCAGAATGTTATCCCACTGACTATGGTGTTCAGTCACTAGGATCCTTAGTAAATCTCCCAAGATTTTGTTTACAACTTATGTCTGTCCATTCGTCTGAGGATGATATGATGAGCTAAATGAAAATCTTGTCCCCAAATTCTTCCATAAAGTCCTCCAGAAATGTCCCATGAACTTGGTGTCTCGATCTGAAACTATGCTCCTTGGTAAGCCGTGAAGTCTGACGACTTCTTTAAAAAATAGGTTCATGATATGAGTCACATCACTGGTCTTATGACATGGTATAAAGTGTGCCATTTTAGAAAATCTATCTACCACTATAAAGATTGAATCGAACCCTCTTTGCGTTCTTGGCAGCCCTAACACAAAATCCATGCTCACTGCATCCCACGGTCTCTCTAGTATGGGTAACGGCTGATATAACCCTATGTTCTGTCTTCTTCCTTTTGTGTGCTGACAAATTCTACATCTGTCCACAAATCTTTTGACATCTGCTCTCATTCCTGGCCAAAAATATGAGTTGTTCAACTTTGAAAATGTCTTATCATGACCGAAGTGTCCAACCAATCCTCCACTATACTTTTTCTTCAATAGATTCTCCCTCATGGAGCATTTTGGAATACACAGTTGATTTCCTCTGAACAATAATCCATCCTGGATCATATATTCAGTCCATTGACTTCTGTCTCTGAGAATTGGATTCTCAGATGTCTCATACGCCTCTTTGAAATCTGGATCATTTTTGTACATGTCCTTGAGATTATCAAAACCCAATGTTTTGACTCTGAACTCCTGCATACGCAAACATTTCCTGCTCAAATTATCAACAACTTTGTTAGCAGTTCCAGAAATATGTTTAATTACAAAAGTAAAATTCTGCATATATTCAACCCATTTAACATGTCTTTGGTTCAACTTCTCCTGTTGAGTTACAAATTGCAATGCATTATTATCACTCTACAAAACGAACTCTTTAGGAACCAAATAGTGCCTCCACTTTTTCAGTGTTTGTATGACCGCATAAAATTCCTTATCATATGTGGAGCACTTCACTTTCGCTTCATTCAGTTTCTCACTAAAGTACATAATTGGTCTATCGTCTTGGATTAAGACTGCTCCTATGGAAAATCCACTAGCATCACACTTGACCTGAAACATCTTGTTGAAATATGGCAACACCAAAATTGGTTGTTCAGTAATTTTATTTTTCAACAAATTGAAACTTTTCTCTACTTCTTCTATCCAGTGAAAAGATTTATGTCTTTTCTTCACCGTGTCCATCATCGGTGCGCTAATTCCACTGAAATTTCTAATAAATTTTCTGTAGAAACTAGCCAATCCATGAAATCTTTTAACTTCAAATATACTCTTCGGTGATGGCCAATTCTTAATCACCTCCACTTTATCTGGATCCATTTTCAACTTATCTGCAGAAATAACAAATCCCAAATAAATGATCTTTGTCTTCATGAATGATGATTTTTTCATATTTATCAGCAACTTCTCTTGCTGTAATCTTTTCATCACTATAGCCAAATGATTCAAGTGCTCGGTTTCTGTCCTACTGAAAATTAGTATGTCGTCAGGGCACACAATGACGAATTTTCCAATGAAATCCTTCAAGACTTCATTCATCAACCTCATGAAATTACTAGGCGTGTTTGTTAAGCCAAATGGCATAGAAAGCCATTCATACAACCCTTCATTTGTCTTGAATGTTGTCTTCCATTCATCACCTTCTCTCATTCGAATATGATGATATCCACTCTTCAAATCAATCTTTGAAAAAAATTTGGCTCTACTCAAACAATCCATCAAATCATCCATCCTTGGCAATGGAAATCTATACCTGATGGTAATCTTGTTAATTTCTCTTGAGTCTATACACATTCTCCAGCCTCCATCTTTCTTTGGATTGAGCACTGTTGGAACAATGCATGGACTCAAGATTTCTCTAACCAATCCTTTGTCCATTAAATCTTGGACCTGTCTCTTGACCTCTTCATTCTCCTATGGCATCAATTTGTACGTTTCTTTGTTTGGTAAACTAGCTCCAGGTATAAGATCGATGTGATGACTTATGCTCCTGATAGGTGGAAACGAACGAGGTAGTTCGTCCATGACTATATCAACAAACTCCTCCAGCAACTTCTGGATTTCTTCTGGTAAATCATCCACCCTTGTACTGGTTATAACAATCTGAGGTTTCCTCACCACGATGAATTGTGTTTCTTCCTTCTTCTTAATCTCTTTAATAAGTTCCTTCCCACTAATGAGAAGTATAGTGTTGCTTACCTCTGTTGTCACTTCTTTATCCTTAATTGGCAACAACATGTGAGTTCTTCCATTCTTCTCCAGGGTGTATGTGTTCTTTCTCCCATCATGAATCACATTCCTATCATATTCCCATGGTCTACCCAACAATAGATGACAAACATCCACGGGAATGACATCACATAGTATTTCATCCTTATATCTTCCTATTTTAATTTCAATTAAACATTGTTTAGTGATATTTACATGGTGTCCTTTTTGTAGCCATGAAACTCTGTATAGGCTTGGATGTTCAATAGTCTCCAGCTCCATCTTTTCTACCATCTCTGTAGAAACAAGATTATCTATGCTACCACTGTCCACGATGAACTTGCATACCCTGTCTTTGGTCTTGCAAGTAGTCCAAAAAAGTCTGTTCCTTTGGACTGGATTTTCTACCTCCTTCTCTGACGTTAAGAGAACTTTCCTCATCATCAATGATCTTCGCCTTCAAAATATTTTGCCTCAACATTTTGTCTCTATGCTTCAACAATGTGAGTTTCACCTCCTTCTTTCCTCTTATCTGAACATTCATAAGACTTATGCCCATTCTTTCCACATGTGAAGCATTTTACTACTCCACCTCTGCCTCTTCCTCTTCCTCTAACGCGAGGAAAAGTGTTGTTATCAGCATATTGTCCTCTCTGTTCAACATAATGCCCTCTCTGTGAGCTTCCACCTCTCTCAGTTTGAGTTTGAGGTTTCTTGCACTCTTCTTTAGGTTTCTGATTCCTGTCTTGGGCAATTGTCTTGCCTCTGGGCTGACTTCTGCCTCGCCCTCTTTGAATTTTCTTTTGGCTCAGCTTCTCTTCAACCTTTAAATCCATATAATAAGCATCTTCCATCGTTCGGATGGTCATCATGCTCATATCATCTTGGATGTCATATCTCAGACCATTCATATATCTGGCAACCTTTTCATCATCACTTTCGCAATGACCTGCCTTGATGTTTAGTTTGTAGAACTGTTCAGTGTACTCTTTCACTGACATGAGCTTCTGTCTCAAATTCTACATCCTCTGAAACAGAGTGATTTGGTAATCCTTGGGTATGAATTTTTGTTTCATTTTCACAACCATTCTATCCCAACTCTTGATTTTCTGCTTGCCTTTGCAGCGTCTGTCAGATTGTAGTTCATCCCACCATAAAGCTGCATGTCCTTTAAGTCTTGTGACAACATCTTTGACCTTCTTTTCCTCCTCGACATATTCATAGTCAAAATACTTATCCAAAGCTCTAATCTAGTCTAGAATCTCTTCAACATCCAGGTTTCCTTCATATACTGGAATGTCCATTTTTTCCCTGGCACTTATCCTTGCAACAACCATGAATAGGCGTTCTTCTGCTGCATTTTCGGCTGTAACTTTTTCTCCTCCATGTCGAGCTTCATCTTCACTTTTAGACTCACTGATATCTCCAGCACTGACTGTGCACCTCTGTGCTGTCTCCATGGCATCAAGCCTAGCACGTAGTTCACACATCTCTCTTTCCCTTGCTGGATCAGGTAATTGCCTACCCCTTCTTCTTAGCATTTCCCTTTCCTTTGGT
The DNA here is from genome assembly GCA_009831015.1 of Picea engelmannii. Lineage (NCBI taxonomy): Eukaryota > Viridiplantae > Streptophyta > Pinopsida > Pinales > Pinaceae > Picea > Picea engelmannii. The sequence continues at coordinate 7,389 of WSFP011552664.1, forward strand.
GGATCGGGTGTTTGCCTATCTCTTCTTCTTGGCGACATGGTTGTAAATCTTTCTCGCATCCTCTATCTGCAATATACAAACAGAGAAGGGCTCTGATACCACAACTGATGTGTATCAGAGTACTCCTTTTCCCTAGCTTACTCTGTCTGAGATATACAGACAAAATCAAGCTCTAATACCACAACTGATGCAGACCCCTTCCCAGACCCGCAGGTCAGGATCCGCACAGGATCTTTTCCTTTCGGCCCGAGAGCTCGACTGGCTCTTCTATTTCCCTTTTGGGAAATCTACCCATAGTAACACCTTGAGGATAATTCCTCTTTTGTTTCAGGATACCGAACTTCATGATTTCATGAATCCTGTGGTCGAGCACCTTACCTCTTCGACCTTCGAAACCCCAAAATACTAATACTTGCCTTTCCTGATGTCAATTTTGACTTTTTAGCTTTCGCGAACTCAAGAGTTGAAATGAAGAGAAAATCTACTCTCGACCCCTGGAGTCCCGAACTTCTGACTTCCAATTTACCGAAATGCACATGTCCCGCCCTTCCTTTTCTCTTTCGCATTTCAGGGTTTCAATGATCTAGATTATTTTCGGCATGAAATGAGAATAGAGATATAATAAAGAAATGCACAGAGATATTGCAAATATTCAATAATATAACATAAATGTATCAGATATGCAACCATAAACATAGATATACAGTAATACACGATTTCTATTAATCAAAGAAATGTACAGAGACTGTAAAAATATAGAGTGAAAGACTCTCTAGAATGGTGGCATCTTATCTCTGATAAGAGATGTGACGGCTACTCGCATTCACAAGAAGATAATTACAATGAGGCTCTAGAGGCATTTTTACAATAAACAAGAATGCCAAAAGTCCTAGACATCCAAAAACCTAACCCTAGGAGATGAAGCACCAAAAGTCATGTGGGCCCCGTTTGGGTAAGTTAGTACATCAACTTCCTGGGGTCGTAACTTTTGCATACGATCTTCGTTTTAGGCGTATGATAGCTCATTGGAAAGGTATCGTTGAGGATATTCATTTTGGGGGCTCAATATGACTTTAGCTATCATTGAGAACCTTGATATCAAAAAACCTTCATTTAGGCCCTCAAAATGGCCCCGGAAGTTAAACCCTGCTAAAAATAGTAAATTGCCAAAATTGTCAGAAAACTGTTTTGAGCCAGTCGGAAAAGGTGGGTGGCCAGTGATATCCACCTAGATCATTCAACCACCGAAATGCACTTTTACTAAGTCCTCAGGGTTCTCGAACCTTCGAACCCCAAAATGCCAAAATGACGTCTTATGAAATCCTTTCGGCCTTTCGCGTACCAAGTGTTCAATACGTCAAGCTCGAACCCTATGTCCTCTCCACCTTCCAGTCTCCAAAGTCCTGAAATGCCGAAATGGTATTTCTTCTCGCTATTTTCACAACCCTCGATGGGAAGTCTCTTGTTCTTCCACATGTCACCTCCTCCTTATTTCGGGTTTCCGGGTATCGGGAGTTTGGAACTCTTGAGCCACCTTATATCTTCACAATCCCCAAAATGATGAAATGCGGATAATCCTCTGATTCTACATCTAATTTTGGGTTTTCTTCCCTGCCGTGTCCCGATCTCTCTCCCTCAAGACTTCTGAAATCCCAAACTCTGAAGTTCTGAAAACTTAGACTTACTTCTACTTACTTCCACACACGAAAACCTCATTTTTGCGTTTCGGGGATTTGATCAGCCAAGGATTTTGGCTTGTGCTTCGGGCTTTTGAACCCTGAAATACCGAAATGATCTGACGTCCTAATGAGTCAAGATCAACAACCCTTATCCACCTTGCAGCTCCTGTAAGTCCTACAACTCTCGCTATTTCGAGAGTTCTTCTTGGAGAATTTCGACCATCCAAATTTCTCCTTCAAAGATCTCTAATTCTGATTTGACCCTACGACTCTCTTATGGAACCTATCCTCTGCATGATGGATAATGTTCCCTTCTTCTCTTCAAACACCTTGAAGACACTAACTCTCCTGAGCTTTCCTTCACCAACTTAAATCTCCTTAAGAGATTTCTGCATGCACTCCTTGCGACACTTCTCCAAATACATCTAAGTATTTGAGTTCTTTTGACTATGTGCAACTCCTTGCAACAACAGTCTTTCAATCCTCTCCTTGGTTGATAAAATATGAACTTCCAACCAGCCTACGCACACCTTGCACGTCTTCTATGCCTGACTTGCACTTCTATGGAAAATTATAACAATAGTATCCCTCCTGAGCTTTCAGAGATGAACTCTGAACCTGTCAACGCACTCCTTGCGGACGCTTCACTGCACTCCTTGCAGGAACTTTTACTCAAGAAGAGAAACAATTGAAACTCATTCCCTTAATCTCTCAAACTTCAGATACTTAACATGAAATCATACATACATATCATAAAAGAAAATCTACAACAGAAAGAGTAAAACAACCATACGCATAACATCCAACATGTGTACACAGAAAGTATTTGAACACCATTAGTCTAAATCAAATCTCTTTTCATTAATTAAAACTTCTATACATGGTTTCTGCTCTACAACTTTCTGCTACAACTCTCTTCTTCTGCTCTATGCTCAATGATCCAATTGATAATGTTACAAATGATACAATATGAGGGTGTCTATAGTCGGTTTTCCCTCCTACGCTCTAAACTGTCTAATCTACATTCAAACCTCCCTACTTACATTAATTATGCAGAAATTCCTTCACCTACTACAGATGAGAGCAATCGCTCAAGATCTGTTTACAATATCTAAGTGTGCTTCCTCTTAACTATTACATTAATGTTTCAAAACATTTCAAAAATGTGCGTTGGTGCTTTCTAGTTGTCTTCCGTATTCACGCTCGCTTGCGGCTTACGATGTTGGCGATGCTCCTGCATCATCTTACAATGCGATTTTCTTAGTTTTTAGTTAGATACTCAAATTTATTTTTATCATTATAAATGATTGGTTTTTAAAAAAAAATGGTTTTAATGTGAGAAAGTATTGCTCTTCAAAAAAAATGGTTTATGGTTATTACACATTTATAAAAGGTTGTGGTTTATATGTAGTAGTATGCATTTATAAAAGGTTGTGGCTTATATGTAGTAGTGTGCATGTGAGGGTAACACATGTCATTTTGTTTCTCTATCCAAGTTGAGTGCTTTTGATATTGGTTTTATTGAGGCTCATTGTTGCTTCAAAGTATTTCCCAATATCAATTATTCAATTTGAATTCAACACCGTGTTTTGTGTTTTGTTTATTTGATTTTTGTGTTGTTATCACTTTTAAGATGTTTGTAGAAATTATTGTCATTAGTAACAATTTTCATTAATGAGTTTTAGTGAATTTTTCTAATTTTATTACAAATAAAAATTTATTTGTCAAGATTCTATGCTATTTAGAATTTCTTTTTAAAATAATCTTATTAATGAATTGAAGCAGCCCAATATTTTAATGGTTGTTAGTGAATTGAAATTGACCACAAGTCAAGAGAACAACCACTTTGATACCATCTGAAGTGAAACTAGTAGTTCACTTCATAAAATAATTATTCATGAATATAAAACCCTAGAATTGTTTATAATATAATCATCTTGCATCAGTAAATATCAAGAATTAACTTGGACCGTTTAATTGAAATGCATCACCACGACGTCTTTGACATGCCCGATATTTCTCCTATGGATTTGATAGAAAATTTGTTGTGTTATCGATACATTTAGGGTGATAAACATTTCCAATTTCAAACTCGGGCTATCACACTCTAATCCCATAGTCATGCTACAATAAATAAAGCCTTTTCTTTAACTTCAATGATATTACTGCAGTGATTTTTTTCCTTGCAACAATTATTTTTTT
>WSFP011552671.1:0-11268 GCA_009831015.1 Picea engelmannii
AAAAAAAAAAAACTAAAACAGGTATTTTTATTGAAAATTGAGACCGGTTGGGCCGAGGCCTAATCAACCATCATTACATGGGAATAGTTTCCCACTTAGCATGTGTACAACATTTCTCATTCTTACAATGATATGAGGAGAGATAAAACTCAAATTGCGGGATGGGAATCCACAGGGGGTCTTAATCATTTTTCTTAAGCACACCTAGGGGTAAGAGGCAACATATATTCTCTTTTGCATATGCTTCCTTGTTCGATCCATGCAGGATGTGGAAAAAGCGAGAAGAGGAGAAATCTTACAGTACTTGTCGAAGCCTTAATAGAGTCTTGTTGATCGTTGGATTGCTGAGATGGTCATTCGTATTTAAGATCTTAATCAAGATTTCAGAGTCTCCAAAAACTTGTATTTCTTTTATACCATTTTCCCGCGCTATTTGACAAGATTTGAGTAGCCCAAGGATTTCATCCTGGTTATTTATTCTCTGTCCTAGACCCCAACTGAAGCTTTCTTTTTGAGATCCATCTAAGGAGTAAAGCACTCTGCCTGATCCTGTGTTCCCTAGATTTCCTTTGGAGGCTCCATCAAAAAACATTGAGGCTATGCCTTGCCTCCTCCACCAGTATTGAAAGACTACATCCTTGTCTCACAGGCGCCAACCTGGAGTGAGATAGGGGCGAGCAAATATTTGTTTTCTTTCTCAGAAGGTGAAAGTGCCAATCCATTTCTTTTCTGCAGGAAGGAGAGTTTTTTCATTCTTGAAGGAGTAGTTTGCCACTGTTTCTAGAAGTAGATATTTTTCTTTCACAAATACCGAAGGGGGGGAAGGCAACATGTTGTTAAAGATCTGATCGTTTCTGGCGAGCCATAGTTTCCAACAAATGTATTTGGGGATGACCTGCTAAATTCTTTTTCAGTTTGGACTGCTTTGTATCTCTTGAGGGTAGCATTCCTTCCAAGAGGAAAATAAATTTACCACTGAGATCTGATTCAGAGCTGTGACATTGAGGGCTTGGAGAGAGATATTCCATACTTCTTGAGCAAAAGGATAGTCCACAAAAAGATGAGCCGTTGTTTCCAGAGCAGTACAACACATAGGGCATCTGTGGGGGCCTACGATGCCTCTTTTTGTTAGATTTTCACCTATCAAAAGTTTTCTGTGTATTAAATCCCAGTAGAAGAAGTTTACTTTTAGAAGGCCTAGGGGATCCCAGACTTATTTCCATAGGATTGTTGGCTCAATCAGAGCTTGGGGGGGTTGAAGTGAAATGTAACCTTGAGCTACATAATAGAATCCATATTTCCCCAACCCCATTTATCTGGGAAGAGGAGATGGACGGGAGCTAAATTCGTCAGCGCTGCCAGGAAGAGTGATTTCTGCATTTGCAAGTGTTCTGGAAATCTTGAGAGGTCCCATGTTTGCCAGCTTCCTAAAGCGTCCCACACAGATATGTCTGCGAGTTTGATGAATCCGTGTTGGGTGATCCGCTCGTGAATTCCTTTGAGATCTTCTGAGGCATTGAGGGGCACACTGCCCATAATGATGTCTCGCCAACACATTGTATTTTCCCCATTCCCTGGGATTCAATAGAGGTGTTTTTGAAAGGAGACTAAGCCATGACGACAAAGGTTCCAAATCATAGTGCCTTTGGGAGTGATTTTTGCTTGGAGATTTCTCAGAGGGGCACCATCAAGGTATTTTTTCCTTAAAATATTGCTTACAGGGTGCCTTCGATTTGCATACAGGTTCCATAATATTCCCCCCCCAGAGCTAGATTTACAAGCTCAGGGTCTCTTACCTGCAAGCCACCATCAGAATAAGGAAGTTTAACAGTATCCCAATTGATCAAATGACATTTCTTTTGATTGCCTTTACCTCCTCGCCAGAGGAAGTCTCTGATCATCTTTGTAATCTGAGACATGATTGCCTTTGGAGCAAGAAGGAAGGAGGCCTGGTAGATTGGTAAAGACGATAAGATTGATTTTATGAGGGTGATTTTTCCAGCGTTTGAGAGCCATTTTCCACCCCAGGATGTTATTTTTTCTTTGAATTTGCTTATAATTTCTGTCCACACCGAAGACTTGTTGGAGCCCATATTTAAGGGGATTCCAAGATACTTTATTTTTTCCCATGAAGCATAGCTCGAGAACCCCAGGTATAGGGAAATTATCTGAATTGTTTGCTGATCTGCATTCTAGCCATACATTGGACTTTTCCTTTTATTGATGAGCGCTATGGAGATACTGCAGAAGATTTGAAGAATTTCGCTAAAGTTTTTTGCAATATTTATGGAAGCTCCCCCCAACATGAGGGAATCGTCTGCAAAGAGGGAATTATTGATTGGATCAAGGCCCTTCATCATTTTAATGCCTGGGACTGAACCGATCTTTTTTTCAGCAGTCAACTTCCTACTTAATGTGTCTGCCATCAAGATGTACAGGAAGGGGGAAAGAGGGCAGCCTTGCCTTAATCCCCTCGAGGATTGAAAGTAGTTTGCTGGTCTACCATTCACTAGGGGGGATATCAAGGGATTTTCAGTACAAGCTTTGATCAAATTAACAGATTTTAAGAAAAAACCAAAAGAGAGAAGGACTTTATAAAGGAAGGAGAGGTTTACCCTGTTGAAAGCATTTTCCATGTCGAGCTTTATCAAAATCCCTCGCTCTTTCCATTAGTGACTGGAGTACATGGCTTCTTGAACCTGTATTACATTGTCGAGAATATGTCTTCCTTTGAGGAAACCACCTTGCATGGGGGAAATTATTTTTTCTAGCAGAGGATTTATTCTATTTGCCAGAAGTTTGGACATAATTTTGTAGGAAGTGTTGCAGAGTGATATGGGCATAAATATTTCGAAGGAGCTCGGGTTAACTTCTTTGGGAATTAAAGCTAGGAAAGTGGATTTGGTGCTACCCCCTACCTTGGCCCTTTTATGGAAAGCTATGATAATCTTTAACAGATCGATCTTGATTATATCCCAGCAAGCTTTGTAAAAATGGATTGAGAAACCATCTAGCCCCGGTGCTTTGTCAGGCTCCATGGACCATATGACATTGCAAATTTCTTCTTCAGTAAATGACTTCAAGAGATATGAGTTGTCATCCCACCTTACTAGAGAGGGAATGTGTGAGAGGTAGTCTGAGATAGCCTCTTCGCAGCCGAAGCCTTCTTCCTTGTATAGGCTTTGGAAGTGTTTTTCTGCTGCCACTTTGAGCTGTTCAAAACCCTTGTGTATCATTCCATATGAGAACACAATTTCATAAATGTTGTTATGGGAGAGGTGGGATCTAGACTGCCTTTGAAAGTAGGAAATGTTCTGGTATCCATCTTCTAGCCACAAGCTTCGAGACTTGAGCCTCCAATATTCTTCTTCTTGTCGAAATTCACATAAAGTTTTGTTTTGAGCAACTTATTCTTTCTTTAAATCTGAGTTGAAGATGGCCTTGGACTCCATTTCTACTTGCAAATATGATAGCTGATGAACTGCCTCTTGTCTGAGGCTAAGGGGGGTGGTGATGGGTTTTTTTACCCAAGTTTTCAGAGCATGTTTTGTTGCCTTTAATTTCTGCTCCCATGCAAAGCTTGGAGACCTTGAGACAGGAGAGGACCAAGTAGATTGAATAGTTTCTAGAAATCCCTTCTTATCTATCCAAAGGGGGCTGAACCGGAAAGGAATTGGGCCCATATTTTCTTATTCTTCCAAATTCAAGAGGATAGGTTAGTGATCAGAAGTAAGTTTTGGGAGAATCTTGGAAAATATTATCCTTCTTTCTTGTAGGAACGAGCTCTGGATTAAGAATCTATCTAAGTGTGCATACATGTGATCAACCCCTAATATTTTACTTTTCCAGGTGTAAAGTCCTTTCGAAGGCTTGAAATCAAGGAGGTCCCACTAATGGACTAACTCCTCGATGAAAGGGATCATTTGGTACCTGCCACTATTGCCTCCTCTCTTTTCTTTTGGATCAAATACTAAATTTAGATATCCGGCTAGAATTATGTTTGAAGGAGAGTAGATCTCTAAAAAATCTGATAATGATTGCCAACAATATTTATTTTCAGAGCACAGGACATGTACATAAATATTAAAGAGTGAAAGAGAAAGCTTACTCGAAGTATGTCGAAGTTTAGTGAAAATCTAGTGATGGGTCTCAAAAGAACTTTCTAAATGAAACTTGTCATTCGCCCACAAGGTTGCGAGGCCACCTGAGGGGCCTCTTGCGCTGATGGATTTCCCAACATTTTTCTTCCATTTCTGATTGCTGATTTCAAGAAGGGTCTCCCATTCAATTTTGGTCTCTTGGAGTAGGAGGATCTCAGGAGGGTCGATTTTCAATAGGTATTTGACTGCTTCGGCCTTCAATGGATTCCCCAAGTCTCTGCAGTTCTAGGAGACTATACACATTATTTACTGGGGTTGGAGTGGGTAGGCCCTCCCTTGGGGGGCCTTGTTATGGTATTCCTTCCAATGTACATCTCGATGGTGGATTGGCTTCCTTGCATTTTTTGCCTCTTCGCTTCTTATTCTCTTGCTTCTTTGTGAGATTTTCTCCCTACTCTTTTTGAGGGTCTCTCAAAAGAATCATCCTCCGAAGATCCAGATTTTTCTGGGGGTTTCTTTTTTATTATTTCTGCATAGGAAGGGGAGGAGGAGGTTCCGATTGGGGAACCGGATTGGGTTTCATCACCATTGTTTTTTCCCACTATGGGAGGAAGGGTCTGCTACTCAAGTTCTTCAATCATTGAATTAGATATTTCTGAAGGGTTGCTAAGGATTTCAATTTTTTTTTTAGGAGCCTCTATGATTGGAGGGGCTGAGCTTCCTTCCCCAGGATATTTCCCTAGAATAGGGGCGCCAAGCCTTTTTGGTGCCCCTTTCCCTTTGGATATGTTATTATGATTTGGCGGGGTTGTTTTATGGACTTGTGTCCATTGTTCACCTTTCGATTTCTCCACCTCCTCTTCTATCTTCTTTTTGAATGTCTGTCAAAGTGTCCGTAGCCATGACAATACCTGCATTTGAATGGGAGTTTCTCATAATTCAGTTCTTGGATGTGAGACCAGTCTGTGATCTTTAGTTGAATGGCTTCTGGGAGCCCCACCTCCAGATATAATTCGACACATATTCTGGCAGATGAATATTGATCCCTTCTGTATGCTTTGTCGATGTATTTTTTGAGAGTGTTCCTAATGGATTCCAGAGACTTCAGATTCCAACAATGCAAGGGAAGATGAGGGAGGCGCACCTAGACCAGAATGGCTGAGGGAAAATCTTGCATCATATTGAAGTATGGAGACCATTTGTTCAGGTACAGACCTTGAGGGCCCATAAAGTATGGTCCATTCCTGAAGATGAGGTTTCTATCTTCTGAGATGTCAAAGATGAATGCGTAGAATCCCCCGCTGATGAGATGGCTTCTGATGCATTCTTTTACGAGAGGAATCCAGTTCCTCTGAACCCATGCATCTACGGCTTTGGGAGAAGGCCATAGGCCCATGAATTGGCCAATGAATCCCCGTTTAACAAGGTTTAAAGAAAATTTGTATGTTTCTTCTGCTGGGAGGGCGATTGAGGGGACACTATCCAGTTTTTTAATGAATTTTTGCTGCATCTATGAGATAGTTCGTTTGTTTCTGGTTGCGACCAGTCTCTTGAAAGAATCTATCACAGGAGAGAGAGGTGGGGGGGGGAGCCTTAGGGCCCCCTCCTGGGGCCATGGTGTGAGGGAAGAAGGTAAGGGGACGCACCAGATGCATGCGCGGGCAACCTCCTGGACCATGAGATGAGAATAAAACATTTTAATTAATAAATAGTCGATGCTAATAAAATAAGTTTAAATATATTACTAATTTATTTCTAATACCAATAATAAAATAAACCAAAATAAGAGAGTGGTTGTCTCGTCTCTGACATATTCTGATGAGGGTTTCAAGGCTAGGTTTCGACATTTACAATTTAAGCAATGGTCAACATGGTGACTAGAGGGGGAGGGAGCGAAACACCCTCCTACAAGCAGGTAATGGTGGATAGAAGGAAAGGCCCACATGGCATGGGATTTAAGGAACCCCTGACATGTACCTCCGGATTAGGGACCAAGAATAATAAAGAGGTTAATCAAGGAAAAAATGACTGCATGGGGGAGGAGGCCAGGGAAGCCTAGAATAGTGCGCTAGAAATGACTAACTCTAGTGGGGTAGGTGGGCATAATCCGTGTAAGCCAAAAACAATGTTAATCCCAAAAGTTATCCTGGAAGATACCCAAACCCAACTCTTCCGGGATCATATGAAGACACATGCCCTAATTTGCAAGTTTATGGGTCTGTGGCCCACAAAAAATACTCTGCGTAGTTGGATAAAATACCAATGGAAGCTGAGTGGAGAAGTCAACCTCCACGTGGGATCAAAAGGTTTCTTCACAACAATGTTCATGAACTTAAAGGACAGGGACCAAATCTTTGAGGAGGGATTATATTTCCATGCCTCAGCGGGGCTGTACATGCGACTGTGGAAGGAAAAATTCTCCCTAGAGAAGGAGACTTTTAAAAATGTTCTAGTCTGGCTTAGGCTTTATTCCCTACCATTATATTACTGGTTGTCGTCCACCTTCGAAGCGATAGGGAAAAAGCTGGGAAAATATGTCAAGACGTCGGAAGCAACATTAAAAGGGAGGTATACATCCTATGCGAGGATCTATATAGAGATGGATGTCTTGGGGGCTCTCCCAGAGGCCATAAGTTTGGAGTTTAGGGATGAGGAATGGATCCAAAGTATAGACTATGAGCAGATCCCATTTTGATGTAGAAGGTGTCATGAACATGGGCACCTACTAAGAGAATGCCCTCTAAATAAAAAATCAGAACATGAAAACTCTAAACAACAACAGGATAAGGATGGATTTGTGAGGTCGAATTACAAAGGCAGGGGAAATAAGAGACAAGGAAAGCCCCCCACAGGGAGTAACCTAGATGCAAGGAATAGATCATAAGGAAGGGGAAACCCTAAACACGGGGAAGAAGAGGAAAAGAAAAGGACAAAATCAAGGGAGATAAATGAACAAGAAACCCATGAGACCATAGAAAACCAAAACACCAAAGGCTATCAAGGATGCAACGAGAGCACAATGGAAGGAGGAGGCGACGATGCTAATACCCCAATGCAGGAGGTAGACAGAGACTAAAAAATGACACCAAGTGAGGTAGGAATAGAGGACCCAGACCTCAGAGACATCATGGAAATGGAAGGGATAGACCTCCCGAACATATTGGAACAATGGAAAAGGCAGGGGGTCGACAATATACCAATGAAGCAACTGGATCACATTCAATATCTTTTCCTTCTTAGGGAGGAGGAAAAAAGCAAAGGGACCAAGAACATGCATGGAGAAATAGGACACCTGGGTACTAAAATCGGAGATGGACACCCACAACACTCACCCAAGAAGGTAAGGCGGAAGAAAGGGAGGAAATCAAACAACGTATCCGTACAAGAACTAGGCGATTTGCTAATAAATTCAGGTAATATCAAGAGTATATTTCCTAACTCCCCCCCCACATGTTTAAATGAAGGTTATTACTTGGAATATAAGAGGCCCGAACAACCCAAGAAAACAACAAATCCTTAAAAAGACACTGAGGAAATATCAACCTGATATTTGTTTCACACAAGAGACAAAATGCAATATGGACAGAATGGAAATAATCAGCAAGAAATACCAGAGTAAATACAAGTTATTGACTGTATAGAGTCAAAACACGGCAGTTGGAATACTCACCCTGTGGAACCCACAATTGGTGAATCTACTCTCTACAGAAGCCACGAGGCACACATTATCTGTTAAAATGAAAGTAATAGGGAACACAGAGGAGGTCCTTTGTACAAATGTGTATGGACCTTAGGCATTGGAGGAAAAAAGAAGAATGCTCCTAGACCTATAAAATATAAAGGAGTGGACCAACAACATTCACTTGATTCTGGCTGGGGATTTCAACATTATCACTACTTTGGCTGAGAAAAAAGGGGGTAACCAGAGATTAGACAAAGATGCAGATGAATTCTCAGCCTTGATAGATACAATGGAGCTACTGGACATGAGGACAAGCAATGGCCAGTTTACCTGAAATAACAAATGACTAGCACACCACCAGGTGGCCATGAGGCTAGACAAATTCCTAGTCTTAGAATCCATCATTATGTAGGGTTTAGTGTTGGATTGTAGTATCCTTCCCTGGGAGGGATCAAATCACTAGCCAGCGCAATTGGAGGTAAATTTTCAGACAACACCAAAGAACATGCCCTTTCAATTTAAGAAATTCTAGATGGACCACCCTACTTTCAAGGAGAACATCAAAACATGGTGGAAGGAGGAATGCCCAGATCAAGGGACAAGGATGTTCAGACTACACAATAAACTCAAGTACATAAAACAAAGACTTAAGGAGTGGAACAAAGAAGTTTTTGGGAACATCGACCAGGAGAAAAAATGATCGAGGACAGAATGGGAGAGCCACAGGAGAAATGCATCCAAGAGGGCTACATAGAGGAAAGGAAAAAAAGTAGAAAACCAATTAATCCAGGATTGGGAAGCAATATGTAAGCAGGAAGAGACCCCACGACAATAAAAATCCATAATCAGGTGGCTTAAGAAAGGGGAGAGGAATAATAAGTTCTTCCATAGAAAAACTATAGCGAGAAGATCTCATAATAAAATTTTGAATATTCAGGATCAAGATGGGATAGAAAGAGAGTCCCACCAAGACAATTAAAACACACTAGTCAAACACTTCTAGGGGATAGCCAAAGAACCCAACTGGGATAGGACCGCTGCCATCTGGAGGATAATTAGACACATTCCCAAGATGGTCACAGAGGAGCATAATGCCATCCTGTGAAAACCCATATCAAAGGAAGAAGTCGACCAAGTGGTCTAGGAGATGCCTAATGGAAAGGCCCCATGCCCAGATGGCTTCACTGTGGAATTTTTCAAATCATGTTGGGATGTGGTTAAGTGTGAGATTTATGGTGTAGTGGAGGATTCCAGATGCTCAGCCTCCATCCTGAAGGCACTAAATTCCACAATGATCACTCCGATCCCAAAAGAAAACTAAGCTAGAACTCTAGATCACTATAGGCCGATAACTCTGTGCAATTTGGTGTATAAGATAATTTCCAAAGTCATAGCTAATAGATTGAAACCACTCCTTCCAACCTTGATATCACAGGAACAGGTGGGCTTTGTGGAAGGGATACAAATTCTGGATAATATCATACAAGCCCATGAAATAATACACACACTAAAAAGTCAAAGGAAAGGGGGGATGCTAATCCAATTGGACTTGGTGAAGGCTTATGAAAAAATAAGTTGGTACTACATGTCGAAGATGATGTAAGCTTTTAGTTTAGACCAACATTGGATTAAATGGATCATCAACCTAGTTTCTACAACAAGATTCTCGCTATTAGTTAATGCATCCCCAACCAAGCCCTTCTATCCAACGAGAGGCATAAGGCAAGAGGATCCGTTATCCCCCTTCTTGTTCATTCTAATGATGGAAGGGCTGAGCAGAAGTATAAAAAATGCAACGACCGTAGGAGAAATAAAAGGCCTCAAACCATTCAAAGATTTTTTGACCTCAACACACCAACAGTTCATGGATGACACCCTGCTCCATGGCACCCCCACGGTAAAGGAAGCTAAGGCTTATAAAAAAATCTTAGAGGATTTCAGAGAGGCCTCAGGAGATGAAATTAATCACTCCAAATGGATGATATATTTTTTCAATACAAATCCTGCAATCCAAAGGAACCTGACCAACATTCTGGGGTTTGAACGTAAAACACTCCCAATGAAATATTTGGGAGTACCCTTGACAGATAGGGCATGTAGGAACGCAACGTGGGAAGGAGTTATCAACAAATTGCAGGAGAGGGTAAAGAATTGGATGTACAAAGCTCTAAACCTTGCCGGACAGCTAATCCTCACTAAAGCAGTCCTACAAGAAATCCCGATGTTTATGATGTCGGTGTTTCCAGTACCCAAAGGCATCCCACAAAAAATCAGATCCATCCAGAGGGATTTCCTATGGAGAGGAGCAAAGGATAGAAAGAAATGGGCCTTGGTGGCATGGGACAAGGTGTGTAGACCGAATAACAAAGGGGGCCTCAGATTACAAGACCCACAGGTAACCAACGAGGCTTATGGGGAAAATTTGTGGTGGAGATGGGTAAAGGAAAGCTCGACGCCATGGGAAAATCTGTGGAAAGATAAATATGCCCTAGAAGTCAACAACCAGGAGTGGATTAGGTTCATGGGCACAAGGGAGGGGTCAACCATCTGGAATCCATCTTGGAGAAATAAAAACATGATACAGAGTCACATCTTTTGGGAAGTTAGGAATGGGTGAACAACGAGGTTCTAGGAGCACGCGTGGCAACATGAACCCAAAATAGAAAATCAGGACAGGGAGGAGCTCAAACAGTCGATAATTAGGAAAGGAAAAATGAAAGTTCATCAGTATTGGAAGCAAAGGGATGGGAATTCCAGGTGGAGGATTTGGGACAAACTTAACCCAGAAAATAGAGCTCAGATCGAAATGATGACTAAAGAGGCTGAGGAGGAATTGGGGAAAAGGAAAATTGGGGTCTCGGAAGAAGAGGAACAATTGAGGTGGGGAAGGAAAAATAGTGGTGAATTCAACCTAAAAGAGGCCTAGTATTAGATAGAAAGCCAAGACCAAGAAAACCCAGAGCCACACTGGGAGAGGATATGGAAAAGCCCCCAATGGCCAAAAATCAAAATGTTCAAATGGCTAGTACTACACAAGAGGGTACTGACCTAGGAGAACCTAACAAAAAGGGGTTTCATAGGTCCCTCATGGTGCCACCTTTGTGAGGTCAAGGAAGAGTCGATGGATCATCTCCTCGACGAATGCATCTATACAACCGAGATCTGGGATTGGGTGGCTTGTATTTACCACCAATTGAATTAGGTCAGGGGGGATATTAGAGAAACAATCAAAGACTAGAAACAAAGGTACAATGAAAATGAGGTGGTGAACCTTTTTTGGGGTCTGACATTGGGAATGGTTATATGGGCGATTTGGAAGAAACAAAACATGTGAATTTTCGGGAATGAAAGCCAACCAACAGAGCGGATAAAGAATACAATTGTATCTCAAATAAGAGAAACAATGCAAAGCCTTAACCTTAAAAATACTAAAAATCAAATCACAGATCAAGAATCATGAATTTTGGAACTGTTCTATCTGAAAGA
>WSFP011552674.1:0-11268 GCA_009831015.1 Picea engelmannii
AAATGTTTCTATTAACACTGTTATTGGAGCTTTATTCATAATAGGCATGCAGCTCATAACTTCATACTTCACCCTTAAAATATGTATTAAACACACACGTATATATAGAAGCAACTAATACTTAATAAGCTAGAAACAAAGCATTTTCAAGAAAGCATGAGGTGACATTTATGGCCTAACTAGAATAACCATCAACGAGCATGCCATTCTCACTGCAAAACATCATTGAATATA
Organism: Picea engelmannii; assembly: GCA_009831015.1. Classification (NCBI taxonomy): domain Eukaryota; kingdom Viridiplantae; phylum Streptophyta; class Pinopsida; order Pinales; family Pinaceae; genus Picea; species Picea engelmannii. Next base: position 235 of record WSFP011552674.1, read on the forward strand.
GATTCAAACTGATGGGAAGACAAATGAAACTCAAATCTGTATCTGAACATTGTTAAATACTACAGTGCGTATCTGAACATTGTTAAATACTAGAGTGCACAATTTTTAATACTTTCCTTGCATCCACTTGTTTGAAGACGTTAAAGACTATAGCAGGCTTCTATAATATTATATGAACTACAAGTACAATACAAATCAGTACCCATACATGATCTTTGAAAATTTCAATGGCTCTAAATGACGTTTAAGACCAAAACCATGGAAGCCCAATAAATATGTCACAAGAGATCATCACAAATATGTGGTTACGTATTATTAACTAAAGCAGATGTAAGATACCTTCTAATAGTTTCTTTTTATAAGTGCTTGAAAGACAGTAAAGTTGGGAGTCTCTCTACCACCATATCAACAGAAATTCAAATATGAAGCAATATCCAGACAAGATATAATTTGAACACTGCTTCAGATTTTCAAACCCATAAAAGCCAAAAAACAATGTTACAGGAGATCATCTCCTTTTTTATAAACTACATCAAATATATTAACAATAACAACATAATTTTGGCTCATACCCAGGAAAAAGATGAGATTCTTAAAGATCAAAGTCCTTACAACATAGTATATTTACCTGTTCCATTTGGATAGCAACGCACACATCTAGTTTGATACTTCAAGGACGATTCTCTTCGTTGTTCAGGTTGTGACATGTTACGGAGATCATACACATTTATATTCCTGCCAGCTGTGGCTACCACCAAGCGGTGACCAACTAGTGACATAGAATACACACGCTCCGGTTGTGAATATGTACCAACGAGAGTCTTCTCATGCCCACTTGCACCTCTAGGGTCCCAGCATTTCAATGTCTTGTCCCAACTCCCTGTTATAACTTGCCCTAGAAAAAAATACAAATTTTGAAATCATTTTCATAACCTTCAATTCATAAAATGTTATGAAAAATGATGTAATTTCCACACTTTATTTTCAATTTTCAAGCATATATGTTCAAAGAATTCCAAACAAAAACGTTTAAGTTAGAAAGTTTGAAGCCGGTGTTTAGATAGCATATGTTCAACATCACTCCCTTTGAGAACCTCAAGCAACAGCAAAATGAATAAATCAAGATGTAAAAAATTGTGTATTGCTGACAATATAGCCAAAAATGTGATGCCAGGGATAGCAAAGCAGGCAAACAAAAAGGGTACACACCATACAAGAACCATGTGAGATTGTCCAACAAGAGTATTTAAGGCAACACGAAGTGTAGAACCCAGACCATAAGCTAGAAAAATGGATAATCATTAACGATGTTATGCAAATCTGAAGATGTTACTGGAGATGTATTCAGGATCAGCATTAAGTGCTTCACGCAGCTCTTCTTGGTGACTCGGGGTCCTTGGTCACTTCATGGGCATCTGGGACTGTCTTCAGATTGCAACCTTGTTGTTGCAATCTGGAAGCTACAATGCAAGTATGTTCCCTGATGAGGTGAGTTCAATCCAATCTTTTTGTCGCTCTTGGCAAGAAGAGGTATGCATGCAATTTCCTGCCAAAGGCTATCTCCTGATTAAGGATGCCAAAGAGTTAGATACTTTAGCCTACTCTAAGTTTATTGCTGCCCTAGTAGCTCTTAGGGAGAAGATATAAGATAACATTGTATATATCCTTCCATTTTCATTTTTCAGTTCTCTATTAAACTTTTTCTTGTTTATATAAGACATTATTCAAATAAAAAGCTTAAGATGTTGTGCAAAGCTGGCACTAGAAAAAGTTTTAAGTGGTCCATAAAAGCTCAAGAGAATGCAGTGGCGCAACATGTATTATACTTGGAAAATAAATACCTCACACCTGAAAGGTCCTTAAAAGTTAAATCCAAGGAAAAAAGGAAGATACAGATATGAAAGAAACGAATACCTAATGGCTAGGGAATGGCCTTAAAACTAAGTTGCACAAAATGCAGAAATTTGTACAAGTTTCCAAAACAAGAACCCCTGGAAACGTGAACCCCCCAAAATGGGTACGTGGGGTAAATGTGGTATATATAGATATATAGTTTTTTTTAAATAACACATTATCTTGCAAGAAAATAAAAATGATGCACATAAAAGACATTTTAGAAGGAGACCCATGTCTATATTAACTCTCATAGATGATTACATGATGCAAAATCCCATAGCTTGATGGTCTTGACTAATAATAATTCCATACCCTTGTACATGATAGAATCCAGTGGAACTTCTACAATCCCGCCAATCCTAAAATCCCGAAAACTGTTAAGTCTGCTGAATTCCGAATGGGATATGAAATTCTACTTTCTCCATATAAAGTCCAATGAGGTTGGAACCACTCTCAAACATCCTGAAACAATTAATGGTAATGTTAAGAATTTAAGTAGAAGGATAGAAAAGGTAAGATAAAGGAGAACGTCAACTTGAAAAGGATAGAAAAGGTAAGATAAAGGAGAACGTCAACTTTTACATTCTTAATATTACCATTAATTACCGAGTCACAAACTCCTGAAAGCTCAATCCCCTATCTTTGTTTTGTCTTAAAGGGTCATTGTCACAGACAGGGAAATATTTTCCTATGGGTCCCATGCCCCTCTTGGGAACTTAGGTCAACCTGGAAACTTCCAAAAAAGTGCCCAAAACATCACTAAAAATGACCAAAACGCCTTGGAAACACTACTGTCCGTACCTTACGACGTTTCCAAATTTGGAAATTCCGTATCGTACGGCCGACAGTGTTTTGTACCCATTTCGGGGTTTCCAGGCATTTCAGGTACTGGTATGTGGCCCAACTAAGTGTTTCCTGCAACTTAGCCTTAAAACCAATGAATAAATATTAAAATAGGATAGTGTGAACATATAAACAATATTCACCATTTGTTAATAAGCAGGTAACCAGAAACTTTGAAAAAAATGAAAGGTGAGATCTATAAGTCTGCAGGAACCTGAATTCAGAAACTGAAAAAGTGAAATCTAGGCACAAGTCCTGGGTTGACAGAATAGATACCCCTCAGAAGAAACTTAGCTGATGCGAATTGCTGCTATATTGGACTTTGAAGTCTAGCTTGGAGTAAGTGCCACAAGCTTCTTGTACAGATGATCCTAACGATCATCAGGATAACCAAGATTATCACAAAGTGTTTTAGGAGATATGATATCTAAAACCTTCCGTTGTGTAAAAGTTGGGACCATGTTCCTCAAACTCTCCGTACATTTGGTTGATGATTAATAAAATTTTACAATACCCTCTCCAAAGTTTTAAATAGAAAAAAGAAAAGAAGAAATTAAGAATCAAGGGGACAATCACAAAAATTGCAGTTAAAGAAATTTCAAAATGGTCTTTAAGAGGATAGAATAGTAAGTTAAGAAGAGGATACCAGAAAAGCAACTATGATCTACAAAAAAAGTCATTTAAGCCCATGACCCTTTTTATATCTTAACTGATGATGATTACCAGAACAATTGCATAGATATGAGTACGCAGTTTGAGGACCATATAAATGACATGAATGAAGACATCAAAACCTGCAAAACATCATTACATGGTTCCTTGGACAATAGCATGAAAAACATGAACATAGCAATAGGCAGGCTAAGAGAAGTATAACAGATACTGGTCAAGGCTCAAGAGGCAGAATTATTATTCTCAAATGATAGAAGCCCAAAACAGACTAAGCAATAGACCCACCAAACCTTTGAAAATAAGTCACAATGAGCAACATGCAAAATATCCTATTAGAGTACTGGAGTACAACACCCCAATAATACGGACAATCTAATGTAAAGTCACATTGATATAAGAGACCAATAAAAAAAGATGGTGACAAGTTAATTAGATTTTAGTAAATGAGGTATTTAGGTTGTACGGATAGCACAACTACCTAGATAATCAAATAAAGGGGGACCAGGCCCATTTTATCAGATGACTTCATTTTAATAAAGGCATTTACATGAGTCGGTTTCTAATCATGCCTTTGTTTTTCTTGTGTGCTTAAAAGCTTAACATGCTGTGAGAGATAGAAAACTCTGAACAATAAGATCTGAAGTCCAGAATGATCATAATTGTGACACCGAGGTTAAAGAAGAGACATGAGTTCATAAGGTAAGTGTCTTGAATTAAAGTTTGTTTATCTATTGTAGAACGGTTTTTTAAATCTTACAAAGGCATATACTTTAAAGATTTTTATTGAGATAAAACAGTATAAAGAAGGAAAAGGCTTCCTGTTGCCATCGGAGAGAGAGAGAGAGAGAGAGAGAGAAGTTGAAGAATAAGGTAGGATTTGTAACACCATCGAAGACAGAGAAGTAGCAGATGCGACCTAGCTAACTCCGGAAGAGGAAACACTATCAAATACCAAGAACTAGCAAGATGTAACCTAGCCAACTCCAGATGAGGAAGAAGACTTTAAATTTTAATATATAGAGAAAGCCCAACTCGTGCGATAGGAAATAAAACCCACAACAGCATGCCTGCCCAGTCTTGGTCAGACTGTTAAAAAAAAAGGAGAAATTTTGGGAAGCTTCTAGCAGAAAACGGCCGACACAAAAACAGAGTTAATAGTGTTCTGCAGCAACCCCTTCAGGTATGCCTTTTCCAGTTCATTCAGAGATTCAACTTGTAAAAAATACAACACCTTGAGCAAGGACAACATAGGCGTCTGGCAATGACAAGAATACAAAAAAGGGCTCCCTGTATTGATTGATATTGATGAAGAGATGGCCTGTAGCCCAGAACACAGAAACACTGTTGCACCTGCACAGCAGAAGCAATACAAAAGAAATTTCTCTAATGAAGACGCAAGCACAAAGGTATTAATCCTGTGATTTCTGTGTGATTATATGAAAAGAGCATGAGATGTCATACATAGAAATTTTATTTCCAGATCCAGAAGTGAAGCACACAGGCATTTGCACACAGTTAGAGATATCTTCTTGAAGTTGTTTCTCAAAAAGTTTATGTGTCTCAATAAGACAAAGGTATTCGAAGGAAAGTAAAAAAAAGTTATAAATCTGAGCAACAGAAACCAATATAGAAACCGATGTAATAGAAGTAGAGAGGTATTAGTTTCTCTTTAATCGAAGTTCTTTCTTAAGTTATCTTCAGCACAAAAGCTTGGAATCCGATGATTTATTCAGAATTGTGATGAAATTAGAGGTTTGATCTGAAAATGTGCTAAGATATTTTATTGATCAGTATATAAAGAGTGCACCCTTGAAGATGGTGCAACAAAAATTTACCCCAATGAACCAAAAGAGGCTACAACGGAAGATGATGATAACAAAAATTGATTGTCAATATTTTTCTCTGAGCGATTGAAATTCTGAAACAGAAGGGAATCCAAAAAGGTTTAACTCATCATTGAATTCCCAAGTGATTAAGAAATTAGAGAATTGCACTGGATCAGGAGTTTGGGAACTTAAGAATTCAAAGAGTTGCATTGATTCGGGAGTTTGGGAAATTAGGAATTAAGAGAATTTGGGAATACTACCCCTATGAGGGTGCTGAGAAAGCTTGATGGAGTGCCTGCATGATTTTGAACTGTGAAGTAAAGTTACTTGAGAATAATTTTTCATTTTATGTTTTTATTGTCACTTTGTATTGTTGCGGGTGGTGTTAGAGTATTGGAGCACGATGCTCCAGTAGTATGTACAAACTAATGTAAAGTCGCATTAATATAAATGGCTAATAGAACAATATAGAGATAAGTTGATTAGATATTAGTGAATGAGGTTGTTAGGTTGAACAGGTAACACACCTCAGGTAGCAAATGAAATAAAAGGGGATCATCCCCATTGTATCAAATGACTCCATTGTAATAAAATCATATATTTTACATGAGTGTGTTTCTAATCATGTATTTTCATATTTATTGTATGCTTAAAAGTTTAATATATCCATCCAAGATATGGTTAAGCAATCATCAAAAACTTAATTCGATGATTCATAATCATGTTCCTAGGTCGTGAAGCAAAAGTTCTTCACAATTTACATGTATGACTGCTTATGATGCAAAAGTTATCGATACATTTCAGAAATGCACCCATTATATTATGATTAAAAAAATTGCAGATCATGGAATGTAAACATGAACTCTATATATTGTTGGGCCCTTTGTTTTTGGTTAGAAGCTGCGCAAGGGGGACTACAGTCCCAGTTTTGGTCAAACACGAGTTGCGCAAGCTACAAAAGAACTGGACAGTGGAGCAAGCAAAGAAACAGAAAAAGGTTGCAAAAAGGGACAGCGCAACACCAGTGAGGCAAAAGCAGTTACAACAGAACAAGAACAAGAAAGCATGCAGAGCCCAAAGCCAGAAGATCCCAGTCAGCCTATATATGAGATGCACACTATTGTAAAAGGGTTGGGTTTTTGCTGTTATTGTTGGCTATTGTTGGTTGGTTGGGTTGGTTGGGTTGGTTGTTTGTGTCGAGTATGGTTGAGTGTAGTTGAGAAAAGGTTCTGTGACTGTAATTTGTATACACTTTTGGGGAAAAGGGTAGTTAGAGCTCTGTGACATGAGTCCAGAGCCAGAAGCTTGTAACAAAGTACTGATTTGTGTCTCTGAGATTGTATCTGAAGTTCTGCAGCTAATATATAAAGAAGAACCTAAAATTTTTAAATTACTGCGTCATTCTGGGTTATGCTTATGAATTGTCTCTTTACAGTACTTCTTTATGCTTGATAAGATCAATATGATGTCTCTGTGTACAAATGATTCCGCAACTTGAGTATCTTTATTTCCAGTTTGAATGAGTTCAGATATGTTCTGTAGTTAGTCTATCTTGTGCAAGATCATGGTGAATCTTGAAGGTTCTGGAAACCCACCTAAGTATTCTCCTTGCCCTTCTCTATCTTTCTGTCTTGGTTGCGCTTCGGGTGAGACTTCTTCTCTTCGAAGGAGATGAAAATGCCAACGCTCTAGACTACTCGATGCCTTTTGTTGGTAACCTGAGAAGGACTCTGGTCTGATCAATCTCATGCCAACAAAATGGTTTCGTTGTCAAGACCTGCGTTAAAAGGGAACCTGTAGGGAGAATGCTTCCGCAGATTCACAGATCTGATATTCACCAGTGGTGGGAGAGAAATTGTGACGCCTTCATATGGAAAGAAGCAGAGCTGAAAGTAAAATCTGTGAAAGATACCCGGGAGGTAGTCTTTTACTCAGAAAGATCAAGTGACCAGTACGAGATATTCTAGGTTAAGTTCCCGGAAGAACTTTTCCATTGGATAGATAGGCTCCAAGAAGCTCCAAAATTCCAAGAACGAGTCAAGAAGACATGTGCTTGGGATACAGAAAAGATCGTAGCACTTCATCGACTGGATTGTCCAGTAACGCGAGCGATCGATTTCTGGGTCAATACAACATTAGAAGAATATATTATCGAGTTTGCAGCAGAGAATCACAAATCTTTTTCACGGGCAGAACCAGATTTCAAGAAAGACGCAAGGGGAAGACTGTAGAGAGAAATCCCCCTGTGGATTAAGGTTTTCTTGATGGAGGAGGGGATGCTAACTATGTCCCCAACTAAGATGGCAGCATAAACACCCTCGCTTGGGGTGGGGTGAGGTTGGTGTGGAGTCATGGCCTGAGAGAGGGGAGAGGGTTCTTTGACAAACGGGGGAGCAGCAAGAAATGGACTCAAGAGATGAGCGAGCCTTGAAAGAGCCGCCATAGTTGAGAAGTGGTGGCGTGGTAAGATAAAGAAAGCAGTAAAACGGTCTGAGAAGTTGCGGAAAGAAGTCGAACTAGAAAAAGTAGAGGAAGGATAGATGGAAGAGTTGTGAAAGTTGGGAAGACAGGAAAGACTGGCCAGTCAAAGATTAAGTGAGAGAGAAGAGCAGAGAGAAAGCAGTCCCTAGGAGGGTGGACAGGAAGGAGAAGGTGTAGAAGTACGGAAAAAGGAAGTTGGCATGGATCTTGAAGAAGAGAGAGAAGATTCAACCCCGATGCCAGAAAAGATCGGGAATCCGGCTGAAGAGACAACTCCAGAGAATGAGAATGAGACCCCCCAGATCAAAGAAACCCGCCCCAAAGCCAATGGCACCAACCCCGAATCACCCATACCCCAAGTGTCTTCTATACAAGTGGTAAATTCTATACTACCTTCTTATGCTATTCCTGTTCCAATACAGTCAGTCAGACAGCCACAACCAAGAAGCAAGAATACTGGGAGGATATTGGGATCCCCTAGTAGATCGCAACCAGGACCGTTAGGTTTTATTTTGGTAGGAGCAGTAAGATCAGTAATGGTTGGTAACATGGGAGGTTTGATTGCTCGATACCCAGAATTCTGGGGTAAGAGAGACGATGATGTTGAGCAGCATTGGTTCTTATGTGAAGCAATCTGGAGGTCCATAGGGACTCTGGATGCGAATAAATTGGTTGAGTTCAAGACTACTTTGAGAGGTCGTGCTCTGAAATGGTACATGAAGGCCATTGAACCAAGAGTACCAGGAGTGCAAGGTCAAGCGTTCACACTTGACCAAGTATGGACAAAGTTCATAGCGGAGTTTAAGCTACCTCGGTCATAACAACAAGCTCTGTCTGAGTTGCGCGAAATTCAGCAAAGGGAAGGTGAATCGGCCTGGGAATATAGACAGAAGTTTAAAGATGCTATAGGCAGCTTAGCGCATCCAATTCACAAGAAACATCAAAGGGAATGGTATATCCAGGGATTGCTACCTCTGACACGGATGCCATTAACGTAACAGCGAATAGCCACTTTGACAGATGCCTTGGAACAATCAATGAAGATTGAAGCCATGGAAAGATATTCGGGGAGCCTGAGAGTGACCAGACCCCCAGCAAATGCAAATTTGGCGCAACTACAAGGGAAAATATCAGTGCTTATAGAGAAGATTCAAGAATAGATGATACCCAGGCCAGGACGACCTCAAGTCTGGTGTACCAGGTGTTACACAAAAGGACATCTGGTGAACGAATGTCCACGAATGAGGGGAATGGGACCTCCTCATAATCCAATGGGACCCTCACCAGGACCCACGGGAAGAGTTGCCCAAGTATCTGTGAACTTACCATTCCATACCCCAACACCATATCATGCTTTTCCAGGTAATCAAGCAGCGCCATCAGTTGAGTATTTGAGCATTGGATGCACTTGCGGATAGACTGGATCGAACATCATTCAAGGAGAATGAAACCCCTCAGGGACTGGGAATAGGTCGAGGAGGTGGAGCTGAAGGAGACTTCAGAGGAGGAAGAACTGGGGGAAGAGGACCAAGTAGATGCTACAACTGTGATGAGCAAGGCCACTGGCTAGAGATTGTCCTCACCCAAGGTGGCCTTGGTGCTTTCACTGCAGAACGAATGGGCACGCAATTGAAGATTGCCTAGAACTAATTGCAAAATGGGAAGATCAGGTACGTCAACGAGGAACTAACCTCATCAGTTCAGAGATAAATAGAGTCATTAGAGGACAACTACCCAACCTTAATATCGTTACTCGAGGACGGGTAAAGACCGATGCAGATGCTGACAATTTACCTCATATCCAGAAAGCAACGCCTAAGGAGGACAGGTATGATCCTCTGAAACAGAAGTTATTCTTTAAAAATGCCATAGAAGTATTTCAAAATATCCCTAGCCCTGAGATGCAAGAAAAACCCCCTCAACCTATTGTTTACCCTAGAATCATGCAAGTCCCTACTTCACCCCCTACACCCAGAAACCCTGTAGTCCTGATAAGATAACCTGAACAGTCACAAAATGTAGTTGACCTTTGGTTTCAGTTATTTTCTGATATTCTTGGGAATGACCAGTTGACAGAAAAGTTGTGCAACGCACTATACCTAGTTCTAATGAATGAAGAATCTCCAAAAACGAAAATAAGGACTAATCTTCCTGAGAAGAATACTCAAAGAGTACAGAGAAGGAAAGTACGGACTGGAAAAGAGTTTAGATTAGTAACCCAGCTAGATGAATTTGAGATGAAGGATGTTATGTTAGATCTAGGATCTAATGATAATATACTGCCTAAAAAGACTTGGGAAGCTTTAGGAAAACCCTGATTGACATATTTCCCAATCAAGCTAAGAATGGTCAATCAGTATTGTATTTTTCCAATAGGAAGACTGGAGAATGTGGAAATAGATGTTGCGGGAGTGAAGACTGTAGCTGACTTTGAGATGATCGAAATCATGGGGGATAAGGACCCTTATCTTGCACTACTTAGTATTGATTGGGCTTATGACAACTATGTGGTGATTGACCTAAAGAAAGACACTATGACATTTGAAGCAAATGGAATAAAAGTAGTTCAACCCTTAGATTTGTATGTAGGCCCTCGATACACAGAGCCAATAGACAACAATATAGAGGGAGAAGACTTGGATCAGTTGTACACTCTAACAGCAGGAACGAGAGAAGATTACATAAATCCTATTGTTGATGGATCAGTAAGTTGGAGGAGCATACAATCAACGAACGAAGATTCAGAAGTGGCATTTGACAGTTGGCAGCAAGGTTCATATGAAAGATTTTCAAGAAGATGCGCAACTGTTAGAGAAACTAGATGGGTTGGAACTGAGGTACCAAGCTTTCGGAATTGGACCTAGTGAATCATCCGAGCTTTCCAAATCCTTCTCAATCTAGTAACAAGTAAGTACCCTGAGCTTAAAGTAGTCCTGCAAAGAATTAAAGAATTCCTTTTTACAGATAATGGTGAACGGAAATCAGACTTAGTTGTATGTGCAAAGCATAGCCAAGAGCTTCAGTCTAACCTTCACCTAAACTTGGACAAGAGACCCTATAGAATGCTATAAGATTGAGAAGGATTTGGAAAGCTCGGATGATTTAGAAGAATTGAGAAACTTAGCCATTAAGGAGACAGAAGGGAGTAGAGAAATCCAGAACATCATACCCAGCCAGACTGATGGTTCTTATAATTATCCATTGAAGTTGCGCAAAGTCAATATAGGGACCACGGAGCAACTTAAGATAGCTATGGTGGGAGATTACTGGGATGAGCAAACTAGCCAAGAAATACATAGCCTGTTGCGAGAGTATG
>WSFP011552681.1:0-11268 GCA_009831015.1 Picea engelmannii
TGTGCCCCACTCTCCATCACTTGTGCCCTTTCCTCACCAGCCTAAGATGTGTCCCTCTTATTGGCATCCTATTGAATTTATGTCCTCGGCATTGTTTCTTTCCTCCTTGGTCTCTTTGGCATTGTGTTGCTTCCCGATGCATAAGTGTGCATTGTAACCTTCCTAGTGTTAGAATTTGGGTTGTTTGTATTTGTTGAAAGATCTACTTCGACTTACCCCTTAGGAATGGTTGATTTCATTGTAGCTAGCCTTGTTATTGGTTTTTCTACTGGAATTTTCCACTACGTCAGCCAATCTTTGATTATCCAGTCAATCTCTTCTCTTGTGATGCAATATTGCATGTCCAACCATTCCTTATTTGGATCCCTTGCAACCTGGATCCACATATGGTACCTAGATGCCTTAAAATTGGCTATCCCTTAAGTTTCCTGGACCACTTCCACAGGAATGTGCCACACATTGGTTGTGCATTGTTGTATCTCTTCTAGCGGCATAGATAACATCGTGTTATTCGTCTACTGATTTTTGTTGTCCTTGGCTTGAAAGAGGGATTCATATCTGGATGTGTAACACTTCCCTTTCCTATCCATAAAGGCTTAAAACTTTGGCTCTTGCAATCCTGCGAAATCTATGAGGATAATGAGCCAAGAATAATGAAACCCGGTTCCATTATCCTTCGCATATCTACAATCAATCAAGAATTGGTTTAGGAGGTACAACTCCCAATTGAACATTACTCCTTTCACACACTACGCGGCGACTGCAATGACTCTTTTGGGAGCCTCCTCTTTTCTTCACTTCCACAACACCTTGCAAGGCATGAGATTGCAAGTGAAACTTGTTGCGTTATCATTGATATCTCTAAGCACAATTCCCATATTTTCTTTGTTGGTATCAAATTGTGCCTTAACTAGCTCGGTGATCTCCTTCTCACACGATTTATTATCCAAGTATTCCTAGTTGTGCACACATTGTGGGTAATCCCGTAATTTTGGTGATCAATGCCACATCGAGTTGTATTTTTCTATCCATCGAAAGAATGCCTTCATGTACCTAGGATAGCAATTATTTGATGAAAATACCAACATTTTTACCACACCCAAAGTGCGATATGTCTAGGAGGTTCATTATCTCAGAGTTGTGGAGCCTTGTTATCCATTGTGCGGGCTCCATGATTGGTTTTCCTAGGGGTCTGATTTCCCCTATGTTCGCTAAGTAGGGTTCGTCAGCCAAGTCTAGGATTTTTTTTTCATTGCACACATCATGGTTCGAGTACCTTAGTTTAGGTACTTTTCTGAGCATGTCCTCCACATTGACCATTGCGTCTGGGAGGTAGGGAACTATAATTTATGTAGCGACATGCACCTTTCTTTTCTTCTGGACGACAGATGGCCCTACTTCTGTTGTTTCTGTGTCATCTTCTTCCCCCTCGGATTTCGGCTGGTGGGTGATGTCATCAACCAAAAAATCATCTTTGTCGTGGCCCTATTCCTGATCCTTCATTTCATCAGGTTTGTCAGGTGTTTCTAGATTAGGTTTTGTACTACCATTTCGAGTCCCAGAACTCTGTCGTACTTCCCCTTGTGTCGGTGTCAATGTTTCCTCCTCAACCCTTATTGGGTTGAGTGAATCTGTCTCAGAAGTGGTGACATATTTGATTTAGATGACATTATTTGGCTCCACCATCCTTTCCTTTCTCCTTTGGCCCTATCGAATAACTCATACATAATACCCTAGAGCACAAAACTTTGGTGGTGTCATGTTGTATGTGATTTGAACAATTGATCTCTTCTTCGCACAATTACACTTAGGGCACACACTTCTATCTCGTTCTATACTCAAAAATCACTAAGTGTCAATCTAACTTGTACTTTTTTCACTTTATAGACCTGGTCATAATTTCTTTTCACTTTTTCTGTGCATTTGTGTCGAGTCCAATTTTTCATGCGCGTCGTATTTCTATGTTGTCGAAGTAATTTCTACGCGCAACTTTTTTCCACTTTCCTGTTGTTCAACCAACTTCTGCCTCTTTTTGTATTTTTCTTCTTTTTCTATTTTTGTATTCCTTTTTCTAATTTTTCTCCTTTTTATTTATTTTTATCACTTTATTTTCCTAATATCTACTATAGTACACTATATACTTGATTTTCTTATTGCTCTATAATGTTTAAGAGTTAGTAGGTTGATTGTCCCGATACAGCTTCAGTCAACTATCGTTGAACATTCCTTTCAGTTATGTTCCTTTGGTTGCACATATCCCCCATCTATGACAATTTTTACTTCATATGGTCCTATCCAATGCATTCTGAACTTACCAAGGTGTTGCAAAAATTTGTTTTCATAGAGAAGAACTAGGTCTCCCTCCTTAAAGCTCTTGTTTTTAATGTGCATGTCATGCCAATATTTTCCCCTTTCTTTTTGTACTTCCTAGTGAAATCCTTCCAAAATCTTGTCCTCTTCGATTTCCATTAGTTGACTTAATCTCTCCTTTGTTGTACCTATTTATAACATATTGGTAATTGCTTCTACGCATAGACTAGGTACCATAAATTCTAATGGGACCACTACTTCATGTCCATACAAAAATATGAATGGTGTTTGTCATGTCAAATTTTTTCATGTGGTCCTATATGCCCATAGTATTGTTGATGTTTTCAAGTCCCAATCATCCATGTTAACATTGTAGATCTTAGTCAAAGAATTTTCCAAAATATTATTGAAAGATTCTACTATCCATTTATCTGAGGATGATATGGTGTACTCTTTTGGTGATAGAATTCAAAATCCTCAGTCATAGTCTTGATGGTACTATTAATAAAATGAGTGCCTTGGTCACTCATCAAAATACTGGGACATCCAAATTTGGTGATCGCCTACTCAAATAAGAAGTGTGTTGTTGTTTATATGATGTAATCTTTGACTGGTGTTGTTTCTTCCCATCTGGTTAAGTATTTGATCGCAGTAATGATATATCTGGCTCCTAGCCTTCTTGTTGATGGATTAATAAGTCAGACAAAATCTATTGGCCATTTTTCAAATACTTGCAGAGTTACTTGTGGTATTAGGGGAATCTCATCCCTCCTGTTGGGTTTTCCAACCCTCTAACAGACATCACAATTCTAGCAATATTCCTTGGCATCTTTGTGAATTGTTGGACAACATAGTCACATGCGCAATACCTTATGCATGGTAGATTTTCCTACATAGTGTCCTCCATCTATACCTTTGTGAGCTTCTACTAAAACCTTGGGTCGTTCATGTTCCAATACACACCTTCTCAAAATACCATCTGCACCCATCTTGTATAAATGTCCTTCAATGAGTTGACAGTCTGCAACTCCGACTACCAGTTTTTTATTATACGTAGTACTAAACTCATGTACTTAAGTATTCATTGATATCAATGAAGTATTCATCAGCCACATGTACTGAAAATAATTATGCATCAGGGAAGTTGTCTTCCAAGTTAGTAGGTTCTTCTCCATTGGTTACCCTTGAAAGATGATCATGTCCTACATTCAGCTTCCTTGGTTTGACTATTACTTCAAAATCAAATTCTTGGAATAATAACATCCATCTACAAATCCTGCCCCCAACATTGGCTTATTGACTAGATATTTGAGGGCATAATTATCTGTGAACATTTTAAAGTGTTTACCCAATACATAGTGCCTGAATTTATGAAGTGCATATATCATGGCTAGGCATTCTCTTTCTATGGTGTTTTAATTCTTCTTTGATTCTGACAACTTCCTGCTTGAAAAATCTACAGTATGTTCCAATTCCCCCGCTCATGGTTGCACCAGAATTGCTCCAAGTGTTATTGTTGATGCATCTACATGCACATGAAATGTATTTTCCCAATATGGAAATAATAATATAGGTGTTTTCACCATCTTTTCCTTTAGAGTGTCCAATCCTTGTTGACAATCCTCATTCCACTTAAATTTGGTGTCCTTCTTTAACATTTTTTCCATTGATGCAGTAATTTGCGCATGCCCCTTTATAAACTTCATGTACTAGCATGTATGTACTAGTGTGGCTCTTAACTAGTGCACTGAATTTGGTGGTGGTAAATTCAAAATGACTTCAATCTTATTAGGGTCAACCAGTAAGCCTTGTTTGCACACTATATGTCCCAACAATATCCCAAAAGGTGTACCAAAAATGCATTTATTGATGTTTAATGATATCTGACATTATCTGCATATTTCCAACATTAGTCTTAAAACTTATACATGGTCTCTCAAAATACTATACACAGTCCAGTCATCCAGATATACTTCTAGAAACTGATGTATGAATTCCTTAAAAGTAGTTATGACTACCATTGAAAATATAGTTGGGGCATTATTCAATCCAAAGGGCATGACTATATATTGGTAGGATCCCCATTTTGTAGCAAAAGTAGTCTTATACCTGTCTTTTAGATCTATTTTGATCTGATGGTAACCTGAGAATCCATATGTGAATGAATATGCTTCATGGCCTCCCACATTCTCCAAGACCTCATCTGTAAAATGGGTAGGAAAAGGGTCATTTAAGAAAGCATCATTGAGTTTCCTCAAATCTACACAAATCCTTATCCTCCCTTGCTTCTTTTCCTGGACTACCAAGGGACGATCCATTTAGATTCCTATATCAGTTCTATAATGTTAGCTTCCAACATTCAGTTAATTTTTTCTTTCACTTTTTGCTTATACATTGGATTCATCCTGTAAGGTCTCTTTCTGAAAGGTCTAGCCTCGGGTTTGAGGGGTATCTTCATCTCACCTACCTCCTCTACTATTCCTTTCATCTCTGTAAAGGTTGTTGGAAATAGGTCATTGTATTCGCGTAGTAACTATGTTATCCTTTCTAGTGTTTTCTCATCCCAGTAGTCTTCAATAATTGCCATTTTAGAATTGTTGTTTGTCCCAATATTGACTTTCTTAACTTTTATTGGTGAGAAAATTCTTCTGACTCCATGTATGGACCTTTGACCTCTCTCTCTCCTTCAATATCGGTGAACTGAATGTTGTGTGGATCATCTTCATCTTGTGCTTCGTCTTCAACATGATAACATGTGAGTAACTCTTTGACTGTCTATATGTTATGTTGTTGATATTATATTATGATTTCAACCTCTGGTCCATCAAAAAATATCTCTCCCCTTATCATCTTTAGTGTTGAATCAATGTTTGGTTTCTCATGCTCAAACGAGAAGGTTACTACAAAATTATGTAGTAATCCTATCCATTTTGTAGTGCCTCTACGCATCTCTTGATCTATGTACCAATTCCCTGGGATCCATTCCAATGTATGAATAAAGTGATGAAGCCATTCCTCTGGTGGCATCATCCTCCATTGTGTTCTTCACTTATCCAAGTGTTGAACTAGTGTTCCTCACCCATCATACTTCTTCATTGTATTTCTCCCCTGTTCTGCATCAAATCTAATGTGTTATAGGACACAGGTGTCTGTAACCAGGTTGGGACATGATTTTGTGATAAGAGCACTTCACACAATATCATGTTAACTCTTAGGAAGTGAAATGCATTAGTTTATTAACCCTATTAACACCGTAAAGAATAATCAAAGACAGATCGGCGTAGTAACAAAAAATGATTATATTCCCTGAGCACTTAGCACTTAGCACTTAACACTGTAAGTTAAATCTAGCATTCACCCTTAACATAAGTAAAGTACTGAAGCAACAAAATATATATCTATTATACACCATAATCAAAGAAGTAAGTAAATTCATAACAGAAGTAACACAACACAAAGCAAACCATGAAACATAATATGCACATGGTTCAACCCAGGGTGGGGCTATGTCCACAAACTGCTTCGCCTCTTTATTATTTTCCAAGATATTACACTCAGTCACTCCTGGGCACTGAGCCACATAGTCGAACTCTGCACCAGACATGAGATCTATGCACTAAGCACTAGATCCTCCTTCCAAAACTAGGTCAAATGCACAAATCCAAAATCTCTTATCACAACACTTATCACCTTCTACAAAATCACAGTCGAGAAAAAAGCCTCGATGCACCTACATTCCTTTGCAAAAATCACTCGGGGTCCTTCTCTTCTACAATACATTCCTCTTATTTATACTTTACAAACCCTTACAATAAGTCCTAAACATGGGGAAACCCCATGGGAAGACAACCCATAAACCCATTACAAAACCCTAGAGGAGCCCTTACTGGGTCCACATAGCCTGCAAAATAGGTGGGATCCATGATCTCAGCTCCCCCAAGGCGGTCCTTCTTCAACTAACGTGTCGAAGTCCAAAAATGGGCCAAAACTGAATTTTCCCCAAAACTTGGTCGAGGGCCAACAGGACCCCAACACTCAGATGTGACTCGTCCCAAGTCACTCAGGTCTAGATAATGCTGCTTCAAAATTATCGAGCTTAACTCAAGTTTCCTTGACTTGCTACCTCTTCTGAGCCTCCTACTCAACGAGCTCCTGGATTGTCTGCTCTGTAACAGGCCCTTCCAGGCATTGTTCTACTACTACAACTACTTGATCTAACTGTGAACCCTGGCTATCGATCTCCTCGAACACTTTGCAAGCTTCATCCTGCATAGATTGTAACTTTTGTGTTACTTCCATCACCTTACCCTGGAGGGAAGTGATCTGTTTTTGAACTCTGCACTGCTCCAGGGATCTCTTCATCCTTCCCACTGCTATGAGCAGCTTCATCTACACCTGCAATGAAAATGCTTGTTGTTGCACCTCCTATAATTGTGCTTCTAGATTCTTTAGTTTTGGATCCTCGGTGAGGCGTTCATATGTCTGGGTGCTTCTATCACTCAATTGTTTACATGCCAAGGCAAGGGATCTTATATTTTCTACTGTGTTTTTGGTGGACTCCTCCCTCTGGTCATACACCTCCTGCAGGGTTCTCAACACTGTTTGGGCCTCCATTTAATCTATCCTAGCCTGAAACTATTGGAGGGTCTCTGCGAGCTTCACTACTTGAGCTTCAACAGGCTCATTCTCCTCCTGTACCAAGTGTGGCACAGAGCGATATTCTTTACTTACTGCATCTTTGACCACAACCTTATCTCCGAGCAACTGCTCTTTTTCCTTCCATTTTGGGCTTCACCAACTCTCTTTTCTTCTTGAAGCTTCGCATGAAACTTTTCTTTCTCACTTTCATAGGTAGCTACAATGTCCTGTGTTGCTCGTAACTGTATTAAGACTTCTTCTTTCTCCTTTTTTCAAGGATTTTGTAGCCTTTTCCTTCTCTTCCTGAGCTTTCTAGAGTCGAGCTTCTGTTTCATCAGCAAGCCTTCTTAACTGGGATGGTTCATCCCCCAATTATACGGTCTATGATGAGGAAGGTGAAAATGGTGAAGTAGGCATTGTGCGGACCAAACGAGCATCCTAATGCACTTCCTTCAACTCCCTCTCAATCCTTCCATATAATTCCACTTGCTTCTCTTTATATCTATGCAACATGTCTTTAGAGGCATCCTCCATAGCTCTGCATACCAGACTAATGTCATCATCAATGAGAGTGGCTTCCAACTGTGGCTTCTTGGTGCACATTTTATTCCTTGTTGAAGGTTTCTTCGGGGAAGATTTCCTCTTCTACAATGTCACTTTCCAAACAGGGGGATCTTTAGGTGGTGTATCTTCTCCTCCTTTCTCTTCTTATCTTTCATCTCCTCTACACTATCCTTCTTCTTCATCTTCTCCTCCTCCTTGTCCTTTTTCTTCATCTTCTCCTCCTCCTAGCGAGACGAACCCGTTATCTCTAGAAGTTTTCTCTTCGTCACTCTCTATGTCTTGGACTTCAATATTCTTTTTTTTCTTCTTCGTCCCACTGGACTATCTGACATGCTCAACTCGTGTAACTATCGAGCTTCCTATGGTTTCAGTGTCATATAAATCTGCATCGATGACAGGTACAAGAAATTATTCTGGCCATTCCTTTGTAATCTGCTATGTATCTTCATTCGTCAGCTTGTAGTATGACTGCAATTATTTCTAGTGCTCATCTCTTTGCGCGGTGATATAAATGAAGTGGGGATCAGTGAGGAACTTTGCTATGGTCTGGTATTGATGCAAGGTATGTGGTTTCATACATAGGAATGATTCAATGGCGAATTTTAACTGATGATAGTATCTTTGAAACATGACATTAGACTGCCATTGCTTCGTCATATCGTTGGTATACCACAGGGTGGAAAACGGAGTGGCCAGGGGATCCATAGGTTCAATCTCTAGGAAGATAGCTCCTTCAGGCATCTTCCAAGCCACAAATGTGATCAATATGATCAACCAGCTATAATGGAACTCATATCCTAAGTCATGGGCTTCTCGACAATCCTTTTCTAGCTCGTTGATGAGGTAGTTCGCCCAGTTCATCTACATTCCCTCCACACATTTTCCTGTGAGGTCCAACATGAACCCGATGACCTATGTGGGGAGATTCTTCTTCACTATATTTCCAGTTAAGAGTTGAAAACAAAGGCACACTGCACCATCCTGTATAGAGGCTACCTTGTAACCTTGCTTCCCTTTTTCTACCTCTCCATAGGATTCTTTGATGCGTTATGCCAAAGATCGGTCTGAGGTCTTTCTCGGATAGAATTGTTGTGGATCAGGAACCTTCAATATTAAACCTGTGATCCAATGGATAAGCATCGGATCCACAATAATCCTTCTATCGAGCCATAGATATCTACCATGATAGCATGGCAGAAGGATTTTAATGCAAGCGTTAACCTCCTGGTGGTGGCCAAAATGGTGAATCTTCATTACATTCAATACAATTGATTGCACCAACCCCTTAATCCATGGTTGTGAGATGAGGTGAGGTTTATGTTTGGTTGTCTTCGTTAAGTAGCGGTGAGGCACTAACATGGCATAGTTCTTCTGGTATCCTAAGTTGAAGTCGTTGTTCTTAAACAACGGGATCTGACCTAACTGACTCTCAACTATGTGAATTCCTTTCAGAATGTATGCAGTGAACACATAGTACTTGAAATCTCAAGGGATATTGTCGTGGCTAACATCTCCGACCAGATTTGGAATATATTCAGGCATGATTGGCAGGATCTGCTTCACGTTAGTCAGATCATCGCGGTGCTTACTTCTTTGTTCAATTATTTTTGGATCATGTTGTCATTGATACCAATCGTTTGATTGATTGATGTCATTGATTGAAGTCAAGTGATTGTTTTATGTCAAAGGATTGATTGATTGATGATTGATGTAATATAATATGTATTTTCCTTGATGAGAATGCATAGATGAAGATGGATCAATGAGTTTTCATTGATATGATGAAGATGGATCAATGAGCTTTCATTGATACATGATGAATATGGATCGTTGTGGTTTCATTGATATATGATGCATTGTTGGAAAAATGTATAGATGACTCATTATTGTCTTATCATGATTAATAAGGTGCACAAATGGATGAACTCCAAAGTGGTCCCCTTATGGTGAAAGCCCTCATAGGAAGATGCATTGCGGATTGAATTATCCTATAAGAATGGTTGGAGGACCCTTGCTCTCATTATTGTCTTATCATGATTGATAAGTTGCACAAATGGATGAACTCCAAAGTGGTCCCCTTATGGTGAAAGAACTCACGGGAAGACGCTTTGTGGAGTAAGAGAACCCATGCTTAATTGTGGAACATTGAATTTGTCAGGGAAACTATCCTAGATGTATAGTGCTTGTCATGTCATTTTCGTTGGTATGTAGAACGTCACATAACTCCTCACGGTTAGAGAGTTATGGCCATGAGAAGTTGGAGACCCCAGGTTTGGGTAATGGACCCAAGTATGTTTGATGGGTAACGGTATGAGTTATGATATATTTTTAGACAATACTATTCTATATGGATAGTACATGTCATTCCATTTCTTGTGGTATGTGTAACGTCACACAACTCACGGTTTGAGAGTTATGGCCTTACAAAGTTGGAGGACCCTCACATGTCATCTAGAAGCCCCAAAAGGTCAACGTAGTCAAAGTGGTTTAAGGAATTTTAAAAGGTAAATAATAAAGTGAAGTGATGAGTGTACTATAATTCAAAGTGAATACAAAATAAATTATTTAAATAACATATTTAATGGAGAAATTAGAAGTGGGTTAACCCTAAAATAAGGAAATTGTGGCCAAGTGACCTAGAAGATGTTTTTAAGGAAGCTACTTGGAGAGTATAAATAAGAGGCAAGGCTCTCTCATTTTAATCACACTTGAGAATATTGAATATCTATATGTGTCTAAGGAAACCAAGGACTTATAAGCCTAAATTATGAGTAAAGGTGAAGAAAATAAGGTTGAAATGCAAGGAAGGATAAATTATTTTGATGGTGCTTTCTAAGGTATGTTATTTACAGGTCATCTCACCATTTTCGCTATAAATTTTTTTCTATAATGATTCAGACCGTGAAATTTCTATGAAATTGATAAAACATACCCAAGTATATGTGGTAAAAAATTCATCTTGTGGGTCGTTGTATTTTGGGAGTTACACTCTGTGGAAAATAGGGTTTGTGGCTAGTCCCGAAACTAGTAAAAAACAGGTGTTTCGGGTAAAAACGTCATAAATTATTCATAACATATCCAAATTAAGTGATACAAAATGTTTTGGTTAGGGTACCGACTGCAGTATGTTTTGTAACAGTTTTAGATCAATTCAACAAAAAATTTGTGCAGGCCATGCTCTACAAGGTCGCTCTCTAGAATAAGCCAGAATTCAGAAAGGTATGCCATTTTTGCTATAACGCCTTTTATGAGAGGTTCCAAGTAGTACCACCTGGAGGAATTTCATAAAACACATTGAATAACATTGTGTATCAGTTTCATATCTTTATTCATTATAGGTACAAAGTTATGATTATTTCAAGTTGGGGTTGTTGACTAATCCAAAACTAGTCATGGTTGCGACAAGCAGTTGATGAGTTGGCACATACATGAGGTGTATAGTTGATGATGTTGGTACATATTGATGAGTATTTGACACATGATTGGTATATACTTGGTACATGTTTGGATGCACTTTTTTATGGTACAAGTTGATTACAAGTTGTTTGGCACAGGTTGGTGCATGGTTAATGCACTTGTTTATGTTGACAGATTGATATATGTTGAGGATTGTTATCTCATCTTAGTTGGTGCTGAGAATGTAAGTTGAGTCTTGAATATAGAGTTGGTTCTCTTGTAGAGTTGTACTCTATTTAGTTGTTTCTAAAAAAAACCTGGATTGAAGTCCATAATAAAAAAGAAAAATTGTACATACAT
>WSFP011552682.1:0-11268 GCA_009831015.1 Picea engelmannii
AAAAGGGGCCAAAAGAGTGACAAAAAGAGGCCAAAAAGTCTATAAATAGAAGCTGGCAGCTCATTATCACCATTGCTGATTTGGAAATTGACTCTGGAGCCAAAAGACCCCCTTTGCCAAAGATCGTGATTCTGGGAGATTCAGTGGACGAAACAGACTTCTTCTTGGACCAAGTAAGTACAAACTCCCTAATCTTGCATTTCAATACTTCATTTATGTCATTTAAGTTATTTTTGGGGGTGGCCGTCGAAATCTAAGAGGTCGGCCCTAGTAGAACGTGGGTTGTCCAGGGATAGCCCACGGGTACCCACGCGCAGAGTCAAAAATGCATGTGGGTACCTGCGACTGTCGCCTCAATAGCCCGCGGGTGCCCCCGTGTGATGGGAAAATTTGATTGAATCAAGACTAAACCCCTCTTTTTCTTTGTGTGTTTGACAGGATGTATGTTCAGTGGAGAGAGAGGGAGCATGAGGCTGCCAATGAGGCAGTGGCTGGAGATCCGAATGTTATGGCCGTGCTGACGTAGTGTGGCTTGGTAAAATTTTTCCTATGTCCGTTTATGCGCGCTCAACCTAGGCTACTGAATGCCTTGGTTGACTATTGGCACCCAGATGCAGAGGCTTTTATGATAGATGGGCAATCCTTGGTGCCCACCACCAAGGATATCTATTTTTTGATGGGCCTCTCAAGGAGAGAGGAACCCGTCAACTTTCAGACCTTTCTTGCGGGGCTGAGCAAAGTCTCAGAGTTGATAGAGGAATATTCTGTGGCTGGGACCAATCAAAGGACTTCCTCGATACCTGTTAGTAGTATCACCAGCCTTACCCTTCAGACTATCTTATCGCTCATTGGGAGAATTACCGGCTCCGTAGCCATGCATCAAGCGTCGTGCACATAGATGAACTGTGCAATTCAGTGCATGAATGCAGAAATTTTTGACTGGAGTACCACACTACTGGCAAGCATGACAGGTCAGCTGACAGCTTGCAGACAGCGGACACACAGGAACTTTGGGTTTGGGACCATCCTGTGTTCATTCTTTTTTGAGAGAGTTCCATGTTTCAGTCCTCGACTGACAGTACGAGGACATCTGGTGACTTTCCCCACAGTGTGCAGATGGGCAACATTGTTGCCACGACAGGGTGGTGGAAGGACGACAGAGGCCTTCAACAATGACTTTTTTGCATGGCTGTCATGACAGATCCCAGCTATTGAGGATTACCCATATGAAGGGATCGATTTTTCCAGAGATCCAGCGATACCAGTGCCTCCTGGTGAGGAGCGAGGGGAGATAGGTAAGTCTCCACCTGTATAGTTTTTTTTTGTTTGCATATGTAATTTTTATGTTTTTTTTATATATATATCATGTTTTTGTATAACAGAGTTTTGATGGGTGTACATTGTGTTGCGTGCAGATGTGGGACCCATGCGACCTGTCGATTATGCATGGAACCGGCGCCGCCCAAGGCCAGAGGCCGCAGCTGCCGCCGCTGGGGGAGCAGCAGTGGCAGGGAAACTCCCAACAGGAGAGGCCGAGAGAGTTCTTAGGTGGATTGAGCGGAACTTTACTGTACTCACTCGCATAGTTCCCATGGCGGAGATAGAGGACTTGCTGCCCTCTTTGCAGACTCATATTGTGGGGGTACCTCGGACATGGGTCCATTTGTTTAGACGTTTAGGTCAGGCTGTTTTCGAGTATAACAGGGCCCACAGGCCCTGAACAGACTTGTAGACTTTTATGTGCCACGAGCACTGACATGTATATATGTTTTGAGGGCATAAGCCCCAGTGACCCGTTATGGTTCCCACTTTTTGAGGCGCTTGCGCCCATCTATGTATTCTTAGGATTTTCAGATGTTTATATATGGTTTTTATTTATTTTCTGTGTCTTTATGGATTATGTGTGCAAAAATGTATTTACATGTGTATGATCATGATCTTTTTATGTGTGAGCAAGATGACAATATAAAATGTGATTAGCTAGAGTATCTGTGATTTGATTTAGACTCCTAGGAACATGAAAATATGTAATATAATCAAAGTTGTGTTCCAAGAGACGTACCCTAAGGAATCGTCGGTGTAAAGTTGGGTCATGCACCCGGTATATTCTGTTTAGCTTCGACACAACCAGTTGAGCATCTAGATAGACCCAGAGATGAGAGATACCCAATGACAAAGCGTCATGAATAAACTCAATAATCGCGCTATACTCAACAACATTGTTTGTGGTGTCACCTAAGCATATCCCTCCAGAAGATAACAACTGACCCTGCGGTGTAAAGATTACCCAAGTTGCGGAGGCAAGCCTCCGTGTGTGTCGACTAGCACCATCTGCATACCCAATGAACACCTCAAACTCACTTGACATCTACCATAGTGACGAAAGATAACTTTAATGACACATCCATGACACTTTTTTCAAAAGAAACGAAAGAAAGTAATAGCACAAAGACTATACATATGTTACAAAATGTTACCCACAGTGACTGTTCTATGAGTAATACTTCTTGAGGTAGAGCCCATTCCTAGGCTTCGCCAAAGCATTCCCTTCAAAATCGACCAAACGATAAGCGCCCTTCTTTAAAACCTCCTTAACAATGAAGGGTCCGAACCAGATGGGTTTTAACTTTCCTTCCCCCAGGGGGTCGTTATCTTGGTCGTAAACCAAGACAAGGTCGCCCTCAGAAAAAACTCGAGGATGCATGGACCTATCATATTGAGACTTAACCTTATTCTTATGAGCCTCATTGGCCAGGGCCACATCGCGACGTTGTTCATCAAGCTTCTCAAGGTGTACTAACCGTTCTTCAAGTGGAGAAGTGTTTGGCAATAACTGTACTGCCAATTTCAGAGATGGAATTTGACATTTGATGGGAAAGACTGCCTCCAACCCGTAGACAAGTTGGAAAGGTGAGAAACCAGTTGCAGTCTTAACTGATGTTCGGTAAGCTCATAATGTCGAGTATAACATCAAATGACAGTTGGATTTGGCTAAGTTGATGGTTTGTTGTAGGATTGTCTTAAGAGTTTTGTTAACAGCTTCCACCTGCCCATTGGCTTGGGGATAGTAAGGTGAGGAATTTTCTTGCCGTAACCCAAGCTTTGATGTTAACTTGGACATCATTTGGTTCTAAAAGTGACTGCCATGGTCAGTGACAATCTCTCTCGGTACGCCGAACCGTGCTATAATTTGGTTAAATAAGAAGAGAGTTGCAGTCTCTCCATCATCTTTGAACGTCGGCATAGATTCAACCCACTTAGTGAAGTAGTTGACAGCCACAATGATATAGCGGTGCCCCCTGGATGATGGGGGGTTGCAAATAGTGTAATCAATCCCCCACTTAGTGAAGGGACCGACAATGATAACAGGAAACATGGGAGCTGGATGTGCCCTCATCTTCCATGAGAAGATTTGGCACGGATGGCACTTCTTAACCGACTCGATACAATCATTGATAAGCGGGGCCAGAAGTAACCTACTCATAAAATATTTTGGGTTGTTTCCAACCCAGATAAGTGGCCACCACAAGCTCCTGTATAACAATCATTGATCACTATGACGACCTCCTCATGAGTGAGACATCAGCGCAAGATACAGTCTACACCTCACCGATACAACATATCATTGAGTATAAGATAGTTCTTAGCCTGATGGCGTATTCACTGACGCTCATCACGAGAAGCAGAGGTGGGGCAATTCAAAGTCTGGAGATAGATCAGTATATCTCCGTACCAGGGGTCTGACGATTCAATCAAAAACATATCCCCCCAGATAGGCGATTCCTCAGGCACAACGTCACCTGACTCAACCGGAAGCTCTGAAATAAGTTCTGCGAAGACCAGTGACTTCTTGGACTTGGCTGAAACGAAGTCTATATCAAATTCTTGGAGGATTACCATCCATCTACTAATTTTTCCACCGATAACTCGTCGTGTCAACATGTACTGGAATGGATTCATGATGGCAACGACGGTGGTCTTACGAAACAGAACATAGTGACGGAACCGCTGAACAGCATGGACTGCTGCCAACACAAGTTTTTCAAGATGGGTATAATTAAGTTCCGGTCCTACGAGGCCTCGTCTCAGGTAATAGATCACGTATTCAGAAAATGAATCATCTTCCTGAACTAAAACCATGCCTATGGTTGACTCTGCGGCAGCTAGATATAAGAGGAAATCCTTGTTATAATTCGGTGGTCGTAGTAGAGGTGCGGTTGTAAGGGCATGTTTCAATGTGTCGAAAGAGCGCTGAACTGCTTCATCCCAGAAAAAGGGAACATATTTCTTCAGTAAACGCATGAAGCCCTTGGTTATTTCGGCATAGTTGGCGATGAAGCGTCGTAAGAATTTCGCCTTGCCTTGAAGACTTTGAAGTTGTAATATTGTGCGTGGGGGGGGAAACTGGATTATTGCCTCCACCTTAAGAGGATCAACCATGATCCCTATTGTTGAAACGATGAAACCTAACAAATGTCCTGATGTGACGCAAAATATGCACTTGTTGGGATTCAAGCGAATCCTGAAGTAGCGACAATGTTCGAAGATTAGTCGAAGGTGCATAGGATGATCCTTTCTCTTGTGAGAGCATGATGCTAAGTCATCTAGATAGGCCTCGACTATATGTTTGAGGTCATGAAACGAAAAAGACATGGCCCACTGGAAAGTGGCTCCAGCATTTTTGAGGCCAAAAGGCATCTTACGATAAGCGAATGTACCCCACGGACAAATGAATTTCATTTTGTGTTGGTCCTCGGGTTTGATTTGGATTTGGTTATAACCCGAAAAACCATCCATGAATGAAAAGGCTTCACAACCAGCGCACTCATCAATGATCTGATCGATGAATGGGGTTGGATAATTATCTTTTGGACATGCCTTGTTCAAATCATGGAAATCGGTACAAACATGAATCGTGCCTTGTTTTTTATCGACCGACACGGGGTTTGACATCCATTGAGTCAAATGAATAGGGTATATGAACCCAGCCTTCAACAATTTCTCAACCTTTGTCTTAATGGCTAATGCTTTCCTAGGATTAACTGGACGAAGTTTCTATCGAACAGGCTTAGCATAAGGATACGTAGTGATCTCATGTTCAACTATTTTCGAATCGATGCCTGGCATTTTCTCATAAAACCAGGCAAAAACGTCGCGGAATTATTTGAAAAGATCCGTGTAAATATGAATCTCTTCGGGAGAGAAATCTGCTCTGACGAAGACATTCTCCACGATGCCAGGGGTTCGGGAGATGTTGATAGGTATGGTTGCAGAGATAGTCTCCATATTTCCCTCAGCATAAATGTCTTATGTAGCTAAGAGGTTAATGGGACATGGCTGACCTCCCGTCATGGTGATAGTGAATTTTTCAGCCTCAATTCGGCTTAACTCTGGGAGGAAATATGATCTGTGATGAAGATCATCCTAGGGCTTATCCGGGCCAGTCATTGATTCAATTATTGCTTCGTCAGAAGGCAAGACTAAATCTAGAGAATCAGTGTTGGCAAGAGAATCATGAGCCCAGATAGGCTCTAGAGGTGAATCCAACTCGTGTGCAGGAGTCGGACCAGGAGTAGATTAAGCTTGTTGGACCAAGGAGTATGCTACTTCAACGGCCGATAAGGGCATGGTCATGCCAGCATGCCCTGTCTCATCCACCATGGTTTATGGGGAAGGAAGAATCCACGGATCCTCAAAGTAAGTCGTGCGAAACGACGTTACGTGAAAAATCTCAGCCTTGTGGTGAGTCGATATAAACTTGACATCGCCTTGAGGAGGTGGGTAATCTAAAGTACCCATCAACGATGGGCATAAACCAACTCCAACTTTAATGACACCGGCTTGAGGATTATCTATCATGGGAATCGTGGATGCCCCCAAAGCAAGGTCAGGCCTAGAGAAGGACAATTGATCAATGGTCACTATCTAGCCTTCATGTGGAAACAATAAGACTCGAAAGATTGTAGAAACCACTGCTTGCATAGCATATGTCCAACTACGACCTAACAAGAGATTGTAGTTGATGGGGGAATCGACTACCTCTACTACAACGCACACGGTCTTCCCTCCCAACTGCACAGGGAAAGAAGGAATGATGCCATGCGGTCGAAAAGAACGACCATCGAATGCAGTGAGGAGACTAGGTGATGGAGACAACTCAGGTTGACCAATGGCTTTCCAGCATGCCAACGACATAACGCAAGTCGAAGCACCCTCATCTACGAACGTGCAGAAGATATTCCGTGTAAAAGTTTTCGTGGGATGAGCCACTACTATTTGAAATGCGATGTGGTAAGGCAAACAAGGTTTCAAGTTAGTCGTATCTAACATGATGGTACCCAAGTTACAAGTCTCAGTAGAGCCTAACGCAGTCAACAAGGCTTTCCTCTGAGCAGGGAAACTTTGGAGGACCTCCAAAGCGGACATTGCACAAGGGGTTTGTGATAAATCTTCCACCACAGAGTAGTTCTGGGTGGCCCTTGCATTTGGATTGTGAGAAGCTCGCTTGAATGCACCTTTTTGAATGTGTGTCATTGTTTCACCCAACATCTTCTCGATCTGTAGAGGAAGAGATGGGATCTCAGCTTCTTTTCCCTTCTCAGAGGCGCTTGGTTTACTATAGTCGTGCACTCTAGTCATTATCAAAGCATCACCCCTAACCATATATACGTTCGCGGATGAGGAATTGTTAGGAGGAGGGCAGGTTTCTTGGCTGCCCCCTTCGGCACTTGCAGAGGCTTGAGTTAGATTTTTCCCATGCTGAAAGGGATTAGTCAACACGGCTTGTTGTTGCTGTGTGACAAAATTCTGGGCCTCTGCAAGTCGAGGGCATAGATGGGTCGGGTGGTCTTCCGCACACAAGTTGCACGGATACCTCGCCTTCCTCTTTTCGATAGTGCCCTCACTAGCATTATCGGTGGGTTTCTTATCCCCCTTACCCTTCTTGCATTGTTTTTTCTTCCCTTCAAGCTGCTGGGTGACCTTTGGGTTAGTCATATGTACGGAGTGTACTTTTGATGTTTGGGTAGGAGGAGTAGCCAAAGCAGTAGTCTGGCTGGCCGCTAAGTGTTGTATAGATAACTGCTGCAATTGTTTTGTCAATTGCTCAGCGGGCTTAGTTTGTGTCAAACCAACGATACTGTCAGCATGTGGTCCGACTCTCTGTCTGGTTTTATCCAGAATTGATCATGGTGCATCCGGCAGGATGTTGTACAATAGACCAGACTAAGAATAGATAAGCTCAAACTGTTGAGCCCTCATGATGGCATCTTCTTCGGAGAAAACCCCTGAAGTTGCGGCATCTTTGGATAACTGTAGAACTAAAGACTTAAGGAACCACTCAAGAAAGAATGTTGGTGGGACGGGTACCTTGATAAGACTCTTTCAGCATTGCCACTCTTGAATATGATCTGAGATATGGTCCTCTTTCATCTACTCGAAATTGGCTAACAACTCTGTGCCAGCGTTGTATCTCACAGGTAACTAGAAATGGTTAAGGAAATCCATCGCCAGTTCGCCAAAAGAGGAATATCGTGAGCGGTCAAGCTCTATGTACCATTTCGCGGCACTCTCGATGAGAGTGCGTTGAAACAATCGCAACTGGATGGAGCCATCTTTTAGTGAGTTAGATGAACACCAAAGGTGGAAAGTAGTCACGTGATCACCTAGATCTTCGTTAGGTTTGGTCTCGAACTTTGGGATGTCCGAAGGCAACTTCGTCGACATAGGAGGCCAACATGGATCATGACAGATAGGATCATTTAACAACCATGTCAAATCTGGCAAGTGTAACGTCACCAAGAATGGTAGTTTAGGTTGTTGCTGATAGCCTGGAAAAAGGGGTCCTGGAGTTTGACTGGCACCAGGTTGCCAGGAAAAGTTTGGTTGCTGGCCTGGGTTCTGGTAGAAACCATGGCCCTGACCAGCGTAAGGTTTTTGCATCTGAGGAGACATCATTGGATGATTCCCCATAAAGGACATAGGATGTTGGGTATTCATCGTGTTTGGTGGACTTTGGGAAGGATTACCCCATGCCGGTCCTGTTGGGAGAGGCATAGAAGTCTGTCCGGGGTTGCATTGACTGTGGAAAGAATTACCCCAGAACTTCATTCCAGCGGAGGGAACGGATCCTTGTGAGTTCCAAGGTCCTGGTATATGTGCTCCCGATGCAGGAATAGTACCCTGTGCCAGAGTGGACTGTCCAAATATGGGCAAGCCCCCAGATGGGAAAGTAGTGGGTGTGAACGTGTTATTACCAAACGTCCCGTTCCAAACAAATGGTAATGAACCTACCGGCTGAGTTTGTGCAAGTGGTCCTTGACTCCTAGCTCCAAGTGAACTCGTGTGTGTAGGCTGCCCGATGGTCTGCTGATGCGGACCATCGAGCGACGGGGACGAAGGAGGAATATGACCTCCAGTGTGAGGAAAAGCATTGAAAGGGATAGGAATGCCCCAAATTTGACCTTGCAAAGGAGCGTTAGAGCTCCCAGCCCCAAGACCCAAAGTATGTAAAGTGGAGTGAGTGAGTACAGGACTTGTTCCTGAGCTAGGCATACCGTATGAAAACGGAGCGCCTATCGCACTAGAGGTGAAGGGATTTGTGGCTGTCACGATGGATGGGGTCGGTCCACTTTGTGACATAGTTGTTGTCGGGGCCATGGTGGTCCGGAATGACGATGGCAAGCTAGGAGATGCTTCTCCTGTGGTGACAACGATGATAGGAATGGAAGAATTCCCAGTTGAAGTAACAACGTTTGGTTCCATAACTGGGTTAGGCACTGACAGGCGTTCGTAAAATTGAATTGGCACAATAACGTCTGGCCAAGTATCAGTGGTTGGGGTTTCAACTACGCCAATATTGGCGGTTGATTCCTCCTGGAGTGGTTCAGTCTCAAAAGCCCCGGTTTCTTTGAAAGACCCTTGTTGGTATAGCTTCCACCTCAGTGGTGGCGGGGGTGGCTCCAGTATAACCGCGGCAGGCCTAGAAGCCTTCATGAATGGCGGAGCTCTGAATCCTCCACTATGTGAGAATATCCATGACACGCTAAGGTATTCTACACGTGAAAACAATAACACACACTAACAGAAAGCCCCTAAAAGATAAATCAAGCAAACACTAACTATTTTGAAGAACAGTTACACCAACCAACACTAGAGAAACTTACCGGTGCAAGTGCAACTCGAATACAGAAGCACCCTCCGGGTATACTCTGCAAAGCATGGCCCGATGTCTGTCCTAGGTACCACGGTATACCCCCACAGTCACCTGTGTATGTCCCTAGAAAATATTGGCAACTAGTTTTCCAGCACGTGAACAATCACTAGGCGGGTACAGTCGATAGTCGGGTAGACCACAATGAGCAGGGTATCAAGCCCGAAACCTATCAAGGGTATCAAGAGAAAATGGTTTGAAAGACAACTGAGGACCTCGAATGGATTCGAGACCCACGAAGCCTCGTGGCAAATGCAAACGATGGAATCCCTTAACAAATCCTCGATATGTGTTCTCCACTACGCTCGGTCCAGCTTTGGAGGGGTTATCTCCGCTACCTTTCCTTACGCGACCTCGTGTTTAGCCCTTGTGTTAGAGGGGGGTCCCAGATAACTTTCTGTAACTGGACTTCTACACTCCCTATGACAGACTCCAATGTTTGGTTTGAGTGGCCTTGGAGAAATTTACTCTCCAACCTATTCCAAGGCCCTAGTCCTGAGCTAGTTTGTGAACCCTACAAAGGAAAAGTCTAATAGTTTTTAATTAGCGTTGCTTTTAATGGGATTTTTTAAGTCACAAGGTATGAAAGTGAAACTGATGGTGTGTAAAGACTCAAATAAAAAATGAACAAGAAATGCTTGGAAACAAAAACTTTTACAAAAATGCAAAAAACTAGCAACTTTTCAACAAGAAAGACTTCTTTTCTTTT
This sequence comes from Picea engelmannii, assembly GCA_009831015.1. Classification (NCBI taxonomy): domain Eukaryota; kingdom Viridiplantae; phylum Streptophyta; class Pinopsida; order Pinales; family Pinaceae; genus Picea; species Picea engelmannii. Next base: position 9,921 of record WSFP011552682.1, read on the forward strand.
TTACTTTTCTAAGATCTCATGCAAAAAAACATGAAGTAATTTCGCTCAATCTGCGATCTACTTATGCGCTAAATGTACTACAAACAACTTATGAAACTAGACTTCTTCCTAGCTACTGATGCAACAACACAATCTTCAAACCAAAAAGAAAATGAAACAAGAGAATTTTTTTTTATTTAATTGCAAAATGAAGCAATAAAGGGAAAATGACGACAAGCACAAAACCAAGAAAACAAAATAAAGTTCTGGATTAAAGTGCAGATCACAACGAACTAGAGCAAAGACGCACAAAGGCAATCAAGAAAACACCGATTCTAACGCTTGTCTAAAAACCATAACACAAATTTTTCTTTTGTCTTTTCTATCAAAGCATCAACTAATAAAAACACAGGCTAAGGATAAGAGGCCCTAACCTGTTGACTGTGCAGCCCCAGACTCAAACCCGTGAGAGGAACACTTCTCACCACAGGAGGGGATGAATGCCCCACCCAGGCTGAAAAGAAACCAATCAAGCCCGTGACTGTCACTGAAACAACACGTGTGCAAACGTGTGCTGAGCTAAAATAGTGTGCAGGTACCTGCGTGCTAAGCTTAAACAGGCCACGGGTCTGTGTAAAAGCTAAGACAAAACAACCACAGGCAGCCCAGACCTAAAAAAGGCCTCTGGTACTGACAACCAGGGTCTCTTAAAGGCTTGGATGCTTCTATTTTAACAGAAAAAGAAAATGAATGCAAAAGATAACAAACACAATAAAGCAGACTGCAAATAAGACAGTGAACCAACAAGACCCAGACAGGATCTAGAAAGCCCCCTGAGAAGGTAAATTTCTGAAAGGGAAGAGGAGAATGCCTCTCAAGCTTTCTAATTCCTACACGTTACTGAAACCTCTGCAACCAGCTTTCAAACGTGGGCTACAGAAGGTTAGGGCGCAGGTTACATGCGGGCAGGCCTTCTGCAGGCCACGTGTACCTCTGTGTGTCCCGATAATAAATGTCAAGCAACAGTCAAGGAAAAAACTGGTATTGATAACCAGGTTCCCTGCTAGCTTTGACCTAACAGAAAACAAAACAGACAAAGAAACAGAAAAATTATTCCTTAAAACTACCCAAAAACCTTTCTTGAATCCGGAAATCCTAAGAGTAAAATCTCCCCAGTGGAGTCGCCAATTCTGTTGTTGGGAAATTATACCCTACGGACTAACAATCTAGGGCTTAAACTTGCATGCAGATCATGACCCTTAAGAAATTACTTTTAACCTTCTACCCCAAACCTAAACCCTTTTTCACATGCAAACATGGAAAGAACCTACTAACCTTTTTTATCGACGTTTGGTGTAGATCCTTCGTT
>WSFP011552683.1:0-11268 GCA_009831015.1 Picea engelmannii
AGTGCCTATGTTTGTTTGACTATCCCCTTTATAAGTTGAGGGGTCTAAGTGGTGCAGTATTTAGAGCATGCATAACATCATTATTAAGAAGGAAAATGACTTTCCCCACATCCCAAGACCTTACAATGTAAAATTTTGTGCAAAATGTGCGGCCTCTAGTGTAGACAGGCGCGCGCAGAGCGCTGATGCACGTTCAAAATCAAGAGAAAAAGCGCATGCACGCAGAGAAAGACTGCGGTAAAGGCGCATGCGTGTCCGATGCGTGTCTGTGGGGTAAAATACCCACACGCCTGTGGCAAACGACCGAGAGAGGAAATCCGAATGGATTTCTCTCAATTCTCCCTTGAATTGACTAGTTAGCAGGTCGACAGAGGCCGGTTTGTGCACCTGCAAGTTAATGAAAGCAAAAGGAAAGAAAAATAAACCCAAATGAGGGAGGAATTGATACCTTCTCCCCAGTATGGTTGCCAATCTATTTGCACCCAATTCGTCACTTGGTGAGCAAATAAAGGGTGCTTACATGCCCAGTTGGGTTTTGCTGAGCATGACAACTGTAGAGTAAAGGGTTAGAGGAACAAAAACAAAACTATAAGCAAGAATTAAACTAATAAAAACTAAAACTATGAGCATATGGAAAAAGAAATAAAAGACACAACAAGACCAATATCACCAATGTTTTTGAGCTGGTCTATTGATGAAATCAAAGAACAATGAAGAAAGGGAACTGTGGTTCCTTCTTCCTCCAAAGGAAGGCTCTTGAGGCCCTCACAAACTTGCTCTCCTTACAATAAGAAAATGAGAATGATGGTGAAATAACTCCAAGCACATTCACTCAATGGAGAGGTGAATGGCTCAATGAAATGATACTAATGTGTTATTGTCAAGGAGTGAGTCCTTAAAACAATCTAAGAAGCATAACATTACATGAAATTCCTTGAGAAAATGAGGTTTCCTCATGGATGTTATAAGTAAGCCTATGATTACTCTGTATTGTTTGGCTAAAGGAGTTAATTTTATTTAATATGCATGTCATATATATAAGTATGAGAATGTTTTTGCATAGTAGAGTTTCCCAAAAGTGGGGTTGATGGTCGGGGATGTTACATAAGCTAGGTAGTTTTTTCATATTTAGAGAGTCTGAAAAAATGAAAAAGAAGACTCCAGGGAGTAACTCTTTCAGAGTTACTCTAGTCGGTTCAAAAAAGGGTTAAATTTGCACTAAAAAGATGTCTTTTCAAAACCATTTTAATGAGTGTGACAAAGAAAAGATCACTCGGAAATATTTTTAATTTTAAGGAGTTTGAAAAGAGCTTAACTATGGATTCACATCATTTTTGTGAGTTTAGTCTCCTTAGCTTGAAAAATTATAAAATTAATTGAGGATAACTCTCTCGGTGATATGAATCTCCCAAGGCGTACCTTTTTTCACTATAATATATTGGCTAGAAAAATGGTTAAACTCATGCCAAGTAGATGTTCTTCTAGACTGATGTAATGAGTGTGAATGAATAATTTCACTCGATGATATTTTCAATTTTAGGGAGTTTGAAAAGAGATTATCTATGGATTCCGGAGGGGTTCCTTTTTCGTCAATAATCTCCAGGGCCCAAAAAAGGTGATAAACCAAAACCAAGGAGAATGTTCCTTTTTCGAAGGTTTCGTCTCTCAGACCCGAAAAAGGGTTAAACTTACACCTGATAATACTCTTCTAGCAAACCAAAGTTCTTATAGCATACCTTTATTCATAAAATTAGCCATCTGGACCGAAAAAGGGGTAAACTACCGCCAGACAAATGTGCCTTCAAATTTGAGTTTGGGGAGCATGAAGGGAAACAAGATTGGTCGACAATATTTTCAATTTTAGAGAGTCTAAAAAGGGATTAAAGAAGACTCCAGGAGGTTACGACTCATGCATAATACTAGTTCAAGTAGATCCCATTGCTAGGCTCAGACCAAGAGTCTCTTCGATAGTCAACCTGGAAAGTCTCCCAAAAGGGAAGAAAACACAAACCATAATGTAGGTATTCCCATGGTATAGAAATAATAGTCATGGCTTCAAGGATAATGTCATCTGAAGGAAATTCAAAATCTGAGACATCACGCAAATGAGGAGGGTCGATGGTCCCAAAGAGAGATACAAACTGACCATATTCCATATGAAGATGAAGGTTCTATCCAGGACTGGTAAAGTTTATCAGTGAATAATCACAAGCACGATGACTTCAGGATCTATAAATAGTGAGATCAGACTCAATAGAAGACTCGAGATCACTTGGACCAAGAGGCAGAATCAAGGGCTCCCATGCCCCCATTAGATAAACCAACGAATCAATTGTTGAGACTAAGTTTCAAGAAGGAAAACATGAGTGAACAAGTTTATACTCAATATCAATTGAACATCGAGGATAAGATTCCACATAATTAACTCGTGGAGGGGTAGAGTCTACATAGACACTAGGAACATATAAAGGGGTAGACTGAACTAACACTAAGTTAGGATGATTATTATCAGATGTGAGTTGGTCGATAGTGACAATGCTTCCATTGTAAGGGAAATGCATCACTCGAAAGAGCATAGACACCACAATGTTCATAGCATATACATAATCATGCCCAGGAAGCATATTGAAATCTGACGAGCCTTGCACCACTATAACATTGACAAGGAAAATATTCCCAGCTAACGAGATAGGAAACTGAGGAAGAATCCCCAAATATTCACTAGGATGTCTGTCAAAAGCCAACAACTCATGCGATGCAGACACAATATTGGGAGAACCCAAATATTTCCAAGACGAGGAGGATAAAATACTTGTGGAGGATCCATCTATAATACATCGATAAATGGTATTTGAAATTCCCCCTTGTTCTGAAATTACTGAACTAGAAATGATAAAACCATAGTTGGTAGACACATTAGTCCCCAATAGAAGAGTGGGATCAGCTGAAGATTGTATCAGCGTGACCACTTTGGTAGACTTAATACTCTCCAAGAGAAGAGTGGGATCAACCGAATATTGCATTGGCATGACCACTTTCTCAACCACTAGTTGAATAGGTTGTGAGACAACATGGTCTAAAGGTGCATCACCCCCCAAAAAGGGAGTGGGATCGGCCGAAGATTGCATTGGCATGACCACTTTCTTAAACATTAGATGAATATCTTGTGAGGAAACCTTAGAAGAATCATAATCAGAAGATCTTGCAAATAGGGACCAAAATATCCGTACCTCTAGAAGGTTAGGGAATAAATGAGTAAGGTGATCTCCCTTGCAAAGATTACAAGAGAAATTAATCATACATCCTATCTGTCTAGGTTTCTCAATAGAATCAATGCCCCTAGCATGAATGGAAGTGGTTGGTTTCTTTTCCCCAACATGACTAGCATAGGTTGTTGACATATCACTCGTATGACTTGCATTGATGAGACTTATTCCCCCAGCATGACTTGCATAGGCTGGGTGTTGGTCTTCAACATGACTTGCAAAGGTTGAGGAACTATCTCCAACATGAATCGCATAGGTTGGGGAACTATCTCCAACATGACTCACAGAGGTTGCAAAACTATCTCCAACATGACTTGCAAAGGTTGGTGATTGAACTCCAGTATGACTCGCAGGGACTAGGTTCATTCCCCCAGCATGACTTGCATAGGTTGGTTGCTAGTTTTCAACATGACTTGTAGAGGTTGAGGAACTATCTCCAACATGACTCGCAGAGGTTGGTTTTTTCCCCCAAAATGACTTGCAAAGGCTCGGTGTTGGTATTCAACATGACCTACAGAGGTTGGCGACCTATCTCCAACATTACTCGCAGAGGTTGGGAAACTATATCCAACATGACTCACATAGGTTGGTGATTTCTTCTTTCTATTCTTCCTTTTTCTATTTTGTTGAGACTTATGGTTACTAGTAGTTGTAATTTTAGCATAGAAGGAAGAAGGAGGAGGAGAAGACTTTTCTTAAAAAGGAACATCAACATGATTCCCATGACATAAGGTGCTTAGTTGAGAAGTGTCAAGAGCATTCAGGACATTTGGATTGGTACCCAACAAAACCAGTAGTCCCACATTCAACCCAAGAATGTAAAAAGTGGCCATCAAAGGGACACCAACGTTTCTGAAAAAGGAAAAGCACAAGAATCCATTTTTGAAGGGGTTCCTTGGTTGGTATCATTGGTAAATTTAGCCATGAATATCTTATGCACAAGTTCTCCTCTTGCGGGATCATTCAAGTCTGTAAAAGTCTCATGCACTGACTCTAGCAAACTATTGGTACAAAAAAAAACACTTATAAATAGGCAACTCCATGTTTCTAAGCGGAAGACCGAAAATTCCTCACAACCAGCGGAGTGGGAAGTCTACCACCTTATGTCAGAGATCCAAAGTAATGGCCGAATAACTCACTATGGAAAAATAGGGAGCACAAATCACACACTAAATTTTTTCCTAAAGATAAATCAAGCACTCGACTAACTAGTGGGAAGGACAGTTACGATATTCAACACTAGAGAAACTAACCGATGTAAGCGCAACTTGAACATGGAAGAACCCTACGGGTATACTCTGTGAAGAACAATTCGACATCTTCCCTAGGTACCATGGTATACCCCTAAAGTCACCTATGTAAGTCCGTAAAATATGGGAAACTAAGTTTCCAGCTCATAGTTAGTCACCAAGAGGGTACAGTCGACAGTTAGGAAGATCGTAATGAGCAGGATAACAAGTTTGGATCCCGTCAAGGGTACCAAAATAAATTGGTCCGGAAGATAACTAAGGATATCGAATGGATTCGAGGTGAATGAAGCTCCGTAGGAAAATACGATCAGTATCGTTCTCAAGAAATACCCTCAATAAACAATCCCCACTATGTTTGGTCTGGCTTTGGAGGGGTTATCTCCTCTACCATTTCTTACATGACCTTTTTTTATCCCCTGTTTTATAGGGGGGTCCCGACTAACTCTTACGACACTGGAATTAAGACACTCCCTATCTCAAACTCCAATGTTTGTTTTAAATGGCCTTGGAGAGTTTCTTCTTCAGACCTAATTCAATGCCCTAAATCCCTAAACTAGTCATTGAACCGTATAAACAGAAAGTCTAATATATTTCAAGTTAAGTGTTAATTTTAAGGCTGGATTTATTCAAAGGATGTGGTCGTGCAACTGATGTTGTTTCATACTCTTGCAAAAAATGAAACTTATAAGAACACTAGAAAAGAAGTATTTTCTTTCTTATTTTTATTTTGATATTCTTTCAAGACGAGAAGAAAACACAACCCTATGCTAATTATTTTTTATGTTTCAAATAATGATGAAAATAAAATGCAAAGAAAGAAAGAGACCTAAATAGCATAAAAACTAGGTTTTTTTTTTATATTTTCTTCCAATAAAAGAGGAACTAACAAAATATGAACTAAAAGAAACTAATCTTTCTTAAAAATTCAAGCTAAAAATAAGTCAAAAAGCTAGGAAACACGGAGAGACAAGAGGATTTCCTTTTTATTTTTTGAACTTCTTTAACAAGAAAAACCAAAGTAAAATTCTTTTTTTTGTTTTTCAAATAAAGAAAGAGGAAAAAGAGAAAACAAAACCCAAGATTTGATAGAGACCCTAAGTTAGCTGCGTAAACACATGGATTCAAACAAGAAACCAAAATGAGGATATAAAACTTGAAATTTCACTCTAAACCTTTAGGGAAAACAAAATAAAACTAAGGAACAAGTTAACCAAAACTTTAACCTAAGCTATGGCCAAAGACAAAGACTATGAATGGTTCAAGAAAGTCTTGAGAAGTTTGAAATTCTATCAGGAAAGAGACAAACTCTCTCTTTGTTAAAAAACACTTTCAAGACACAGAGATGTGGATTGTTTCATCAACAACCTGCATATGTATGCGGTTTGTCTATTGTGAAGAGAACGTATGTGGTGCAAGGCTAAGATTTTCCAGGCATTACTACACACACAACATAGCTGATATATCCAGGCATTACTCACCAAGTTATAACACATGTACAATTACACAACATATAATTAACAGATATTTGGCACTTATCTTTCAACAGATGACCACCAAAATGTGTGCAGACCTTCCACGAACCTATCATCATTATACCATGCTGCTCATCATGCTCAATAGTGGGTCATCCACGAGCTAGGACTAAACTCCACCGAGCAAGGGATTCCTAGGCTTGGTAAGGGCAATAGAAAAGTCACACAAGTCAACATGAACGATTATATCCAAGGGCCAGCTCACACTAACAGCCTACAACCTCTCGTTCCCCACATGCATGTCCCACCCCAGGAAGTGTGCCCCTTCTCTTCTCCACAGTCCTTCAGCTACCCCACTTTCCTTCTAGGGATTCAACAACAAGTTGGACAGGAATTCTCCAAGAACTATAGATGCAGTTGGTCTCCCTCTAGGAAATTAATTCCCCAACAACCTCTCTCACCTGGAGAGTGTTGCTTGTAGGCCTGACAACGTTCTTCTTCAGTCTAGATTCTAAGTCAATTATTGAAAAGGTGATGGAAATAAAAAATATCAGTAAGAGAAGACGATGGAAGAAAGCCACACTTAGTCAAGGAACTGTGTGGGCTGCAGCAAGCAATAGTTATGACACAACATGGCTCAGATAGTTACAGGGTGCGTGTTTGTTCAGAGGTCGACAATGGAGATGATGGTTGCTCAATATGTGGGTCCATGGTGAATTTGGTAGGGTGACATACTTCCAGTTAATCGTCTGGGTCATGAGAATGGTGAGGCAGAAGAACCCACAATGAGCTGGATTTCCCTGCTATAAACTGCATGTGCCCAGGTTGACACATGTCTTCTTGAAGCCACATGAGTTCCACTTAGCACTCATTCCCTTTCCAAGAACTTACAACAACACCAATCATGTCCACCTTAGCCTTTAGGAAATAATAATAAAATATTATTCACTTATATGCAAGTCCTCTAGCTTAGCCCCTAGGCCTAGACACTTATCCCCCTCCCTTACCCTACCTAGTGGAGCTTAGTCCCCCATAACTCTTTCTTCGTGGTCGGTCTACATCCAGTAGTGTAATTTTATTAATGATATGTGTATTTACTTATACAAAATCAGGCTCATGACCTTAATCATATAGGCTCTCCGGCCTACTAAACATGTAAGTTTTCATCTTATAAACACTTAGCTCACCATCCTATAGACATAGTTACAATTCAGCAGGGGCTCAGCCTTGGGGTGTTACAGATTTCGTAGGTGAGCCAAGGAGAATTATGTGCTGGTATCCTATGAGTCCAAGAACCTTTGGACATGTTTTTTGGCATGTAAGGACAAGTATATTGAATTAATGAAAATACCATATACTTTCTAAGAACTAGAGGGTGTGATTGAGTGAGTTTCAGGTTACCGATGCTCCCTAGTAATTGTTAGAGGCACGCCAACACTCTCACACTTCAGAGATAATGATTTATCACGCGCCTGGTTTGTGCACCACAAAGCATCGAAAAAATGATTACCCCCCATCCAAACTCCAGGAGCATCGATCTCTAAAAATTGCGCTCCCTTTCAACACTCACCATAGGCTGATCTAAAAACGATGAATTAAAAGTTTTTTTCCAAGTTATGTGTTATCAATGAAATTTATTCTACAACATTGCACGCAAATGGTTACAGAAATACAGCAATGACGAAAACAATTATTTCACCTACAACACTAAAATTCATTTCAAAAGGAAAAAACTATACAATCGGGAAAAAATTGACATGTGCAAACTCACTAAAGGAAGTGCATGCACAATGTGCAGACCAACAAAGCCCATAGAGCGCACAATGCACCAAATGTGCGACTGTGTATGAAAAAATCTATGCACTCCTATGAACGGTGCATTTATGGTTCTTGTCACCCCCCAAACCACTTATGGATCAACTCCCAACTTGATTTGACCTCCATATCTGAGAGAAATCCAACTGGGGGGTTGGTCAAGGACCAAAGGGTGCCCGAAAGGGCCCCTTGTTCACACTAAGAACCAGTTGAATTTTTCTTTGAAGAAATGGTATAAAAGGAAGCCATGGGTGCAATAAGAAACCAATATCTTCATAGTATTGTTATTTTGCCTCAATTCTCCCTTGAGAATACTCTTTTCTCCTTGGAGTATTCAAGAACCATTGCAATAGGCCATTCCACTCACCTCTTGAGGGAATAGGAATTTATTTTCTTTATCGTTTTCCATTTTTCTCCCATTGTAAGAAGAGATATCCATTAGGTAACTCAATATCCCTCCCAAGGAGGAAGAGGCAACCCATAAGTCCTCATTTGTCTCTACGGTGTTTTTCCAACTAATATAGTTATCCATTGGTGCCATAATCTTGGTCATTGGTTGATTGTTTATGGTTCTAAGTTTCTTATGCATCCTAGTTTATATTCCCATAGTTTTTTTAGTTTGTTTATTTATTTATTACATGTGTTTGGATTGTTTAACCCACTCACAAAATTTTGTCTTGTCTAGCATGCCCAACTAGGCATGCAAGTGCCATTATTTTTCTCACCCAAGTGATGAAACAGACACAATAGATTGGCGACCATATTGGGGAAAGGTATCAAATTCCACCCTATTTGGGCTTAGAGAGAACTTATTTTTAATTAATGTATCTTGTAGGTACCAAAAATGGCCCAACCTTACCTGTCAAAATCCAAATTCTGATCTGGAGGAGGAGAATTTCACTCACCCCCCCCCCAGACGCATATCAAAAAGTGTGAGGGTATTCCAGCCCATAGATGTGCACTCAGTGCACTATGCGCCCAAAAGGATTATTTTCTCTATGCATTCTGCACACTATGCACCCATTGCTCCTCTGTCAGAATTGTAACCCGTGCACATTTTCATATTTTCAAAATTATTCATCCTCCATCAGCCTACCACATCGGTTATGCTGACAGTGCTAGTCGCTGGAAATAGAATCTTGCTTCGACCACTTGGGACCTCTATACCCCCTACCATGATCTGCTCCACTCCAGCGACATATGTTTGGGCTCAACCACCAACAACCAAGTAGAATATGTTGTTTTCATTGGTATCCTCGCTAAGACCAATCATCGCCACATTCATCACCTTAGCATTTTATTAGATTCCCAGCTTGTCGTCCTCCAACTAAACAATGCATATCGTGTCCATGATCCTTGCCTCTTTTGAAAATACCTGCAAGTTATTGTTAGGGTCCTAACCTGTAGATAGATAGAACAATATATTTAGATGTAGTAAGGGTCAATATTAATAAGGCCTTTCAATAAAATAGAATAAGGTGGATGTAAGAAGACCTAATAGAAGCTTTCACTTCTAGAAGGATCTTCCTCTAGATTCTTCTTTTGATAGACATATTTAGTATAAATAGGAGTCAAGGGTATGAGAACCCTGGATTGGATATTATTGTAATAGAGCTCTGCTCAACTAGAGGTTTCCCCCTCGAAGAGGCCCGTGAACATTGCTTTCAGATTCAAAGTGTTATTTCTGTTGTTATTCTTATATCCATTCATTGCTATTGTGGTGAATGTTCTCGTTATCTTGTTGTTATTCTGCCATTTCTAGCATTTTATTCCTTTTCTTCATACATTTTATATCTGGTATATTACAAGTGGTATCAGAGCACTTTCCTTGGCAGAAAGTGTGGGTTAAATTTTTTTTCAGGGTAGAGACATATTTCGATGTATTTAAGCCATAGAGATTTTTCATTACGTGCATAAACCCGCGGTTGTGGGATTCATACACACAGGAAATACAAGTCGTAACTAAGCACACATCTGTTGGCCACCCTTGTAACCCATGTTGGTACCCCTTCAAGTGGTAGTGCATCAGACAACACATGTGTATGAATCGGCCTAGATTACCTAAAGCCCTCTTTAGATAAACCGATCGGCCACCTGACTACTATAGTGTCATCGAGAACAACACTCGGGAAGATACTCTCTAGTACCTAGGTAGTCAGGTAGTATGGCTAAGGGTATGGTCTATCCTCCTTAGTTAATGCCCTGAGATATTGGGCCGAGTACTACTATTGGACCTCGCATGTATATCAGAGATCTATAGCACAGGGAAAACCCTTGTCTGTAGAACCCTTGAACGTTGGAGCATAACCCTAACTTACATTAGTTTATACCTAGATTATACTACTAGATCTTGGTTAATACATTAATTTACACATTATTTCACCTAATTTGGCCACATAGAGAAGAAGGGCGCCTCATCCCTAGATTTTAGGGAAGACTATTATTTTTAGATCAAGACTCAACTCCTGGTTCTTGATTTTCTTGATTTATTCTTGATTTTCTTGAGTTATTCATGATTTATTCCAAATATCCCATTCAAAAACTCATCTATTATTGGGGAATGCGCAACTCCTCTTTGAGTGAGAGATTTATTCATTAATTAATGATTTTTGTCGTTACTATTATTAGTAACTACTATTTTGGGTCAGTTAAGTGAGTTGGAACTGCTTCTCTTGTCAGTTAAGTGAGCTTAAGTGAGATAATGTGCATCAATTGACTCTTTTGAACATTAATGAGTGTGTTACATGTATCTTTAGTGGTCTAGGTCGAACTATGTGGTCTCCCTTATCTTATGACACCTATTTTAGCTATTTCTAGCTTTTTTTTACTAGAATTTCTATGTTGGAAATTCTATATATTCACCTCATCTCTTCTTTTTGAGGATGGTTGCTCGTGTATATTCATTTTTTATTAATATAATTCTCTAATTTATGGAGCAAAAAAATTCTCTGATCTCTTGAATATCATCAAATTGCATGTGTTCAATTTAACTAGAATTCTAGATCTATCGGGGTTTCTACAGGAATTCTACATGGTATCAGAGCTAGATTGAATCTAGTGGATTGTACACGGTTTAATTTGTAGGTATAGATCATCAGGAGGTGTAGAAATAAGCAATGTATCATCTCTCTCATCCCACAAAACTCATTCTAAATCCTTTCAATTACTTCGAATGGAAGACAGAGATCTCTCTGCTCCTCTAAAGAAAAGGGCTTTACCAGGTAACAATGGGAACGAAGAAAGAACCAACTGCTAAAGCAGAGAAGATAAAGTATTTCAATAAATTAGATGAATAAATTGGGATGATATGACTATCAATTTCCAGATATCTCCTCTTTCATGTCAGTAGAGCCACTACTCCCGATGTGGTCTGGACCACTTTGGAAGGACTATTTGGCAAGCAGGATGCAATGAGAGTGCATCAACTGGAGAATGAACTCATATCCCTAAGTCCAATTCATTTCA
>WSFP011552684.1:0-11268 GCA_009831015.1 Picea engelmannii
ATTTGTATCCCATAATGATCCCTAAACCACCAAGAGAGCAATCCATAACCCCTAAAACACAACCACCAATGGTCACTTGTTTGTTAACCCCCAATGAGAACTAATTGACTAACATCTAACCTACTAACTCCTAATAACAATTATATGACTAACATCTAACCTAGTAATCGCTAACCCTGTAAACCAATAACCCCTAATGTTGAACACAAGCAACCCATTATATAGGCTAAAAATACTAACCCACTAACTCGCAACCCCTAACACACTAATTCTTGACAACTGACCCACTAACTCCTACTAGACTCCAAATCACTAACCCATTAACGCATAACCTCTAAAACGCCAACTCCTAACCCAGGTTCAAATCCACAACCCAGGTAGGTCTCATGACTTCATGTTTGGGTTGTATATTATATATTATATATATACAATATATATTATATATTATATATATATTATATATTATATATATATTATATATTATATATATAATATAATATATATTATATATATAATATATAATATAAAAAAACCAAAATTAAAAACCAAAATGAAAACAACATAAATAAAAACAAAAATAAAACACCATATGGTATTGTTAGCGTTAGAAGTCACTCCTGGATTGCTTACAGGAGCAGAGCCCAACGCCCATCAGTTTTATGTCACTATTTGTTTGTAAAGGTGATCAAATGGAGATAATGGCTCTAGGAGGTATCACTCTAACTCAGGGACTAAATCTGGTATGTAAAAAACATAGGAGGTCTGGAATCCTAACTTCAGCCAGTGGGTTGATTAAAGAAGAACAGGTGGAAGACTTAGGAGAAAGTGTACAAACAACTCCGGGCATCAGGCTTGTAGCCGTTTGCGGAGGAAAAACTCTGAAAACAGGATCCTCCTGGTTCGAGGCTTCAATAAACTAAAACAGGACTTGACTGGATCCTCCAATTCCAAGTCATTCAGCGCTAATGACATTACAGGGACTGATTAGAGGCTCCATAACTATTACAGTGATCCATTACAACATCATCTTATAATAATTACAGCTCGACTGGATCCTCCAATTCCGAGCTGCTCTAACACAGTGTACACAAAGATATGATAGAAACTAGCATTCATAAGGAAAGAAGTCTCCAAATCTCATACATAACCAGAACAACAATGCTTCATTAAAATTTTACAACCAGGGAGCTCTTCTCAACCATCGATGCCTTACAAAAAATGCCTACATATACTTGGAACCAAAACACTGGAAGCTAAATCCAAAACATCGCATTGAAGACATCACGTCTTCAAATTTACTGCGCATGTAGTCTGTGGACGTTCGTGAACTTCAGTCAGACGCCATCGCGTCCCAAAGGACCTGGGACTGAAATGACAAGCTTGCATTCATTCCTTGGATTTCCATTTATGGTGGAAACGATGTCCAACCACCATCAGCTACTGTAATAACTGCTTCATTGGGATCGGAAAAACCCAGGTGGATTCTACTCCTTTAGGACATGGAAGCTCTCAGGATGACTGGAGATCTTGATTATGAGGAGGTGAACGGATGGTGATCGGGCGGGGATAGCTAGACATGCTGGATGCAGATACTGGGTGAGGAGAGGCCACACGAATGGATAGCAGAGGGAAAACGATAGGGTGAATGAATGTGGCAACATTCATGGTTTTGAAGTGTATGAGACAGGTGGAGGAACTCAGGGGCCAGAGAAACCATGGATGTCATGACACGGGGAGAAGACGTGGCGGCGAGGGACAGGTGGCGTATGTATGCGATGAGGCTTCGGGATTTTGGAGATCGGGATTCGCGAGTTTGACGTGCGCAAGTTCCTTGTCTCCGGGATCCCCAATATCTCGATATGTGATGAGCTGCTTCTCCCGGAGATTAGCCCTTACCGGCTAGATCATAGTCCATATGACCTGTCCCTGCGCGACTGTGGTCCGAATTCCCATCGGGATTTCGGCGTTCTTTACGACACGATGTTTGTGTCCACTAAACTTGTGAATCCCCGATCCCCGACTCTGCAGGATCTTTTTCCACGTGCCACAGCTGGCGGACGGCTCTGATTTAGTCGGGCAATCATGCATCGCGATTTACTCCTGTAAGAACTCTCTACTTTTAGAAACTCCGATCCTCCGATGGGCTAAAATCCCGACCTTCCTTCTGATGTCTGACACACGTCCTGCCAAAATTAACGTCTAGGATCCCATCGGTCTTTCGGGACTCGAAAGGTCTTGGCCTTCTCTCCCTTTAAAATCTCGATACCACAATTGTTGCTAACATTAGGCTCCATGGGGGATAGAGTCGTCCCTGCGATGCTCTAAGAACTTCTCCTGCAGTTCCAGTTGCCTTTCTGTTGGGCTATGGAGTCATTATTAGGCCGCAAAATGAAAATGAATTAAGAAACAAAAAGATAGTATTTACAAACAAAAAGTCATCTGAGACTCAAACGAAACATTTTTTAAGGAAATGCCCATTCACTGGGATGCCGAAAACCTCTTCACCCTCCAAACCTTGCAGCCTGTATGTGTTGTTCGAGAAAGCCTCAGAGATTTTGAAAGGCCCAATCCACAAAGATTCAAACTTGTTGTGTTTGCCCTTATCTTGTTTAGGAGCATCCCATTTCAATACCAGGTCTCCTTCCTGGAACCGCTCCTTCTTGGCCGTCCTATCGAAGACCTACTTAATTTTCTGCTGATGGTCTTGGATCCTGTCCAATGTCTTCTCCGTAGCCTGCTGGACCTCTACTAACTGATGAATCCTTTTGATCATGTCATCAGGCTCTTCTTGATAGTCTTGGAGGAATTTTGCTACAGGGATGGCCAGATGAGAAGGGAAAACAACTTCAGCCTCGTAGACCAACTGAAAAAGGGGACAAACCTGTAGCTCTCTTCATAGTCACTTGATCAGCCCATAAGGCAAATTTAAGCTTCGAGTTCCAAGCCCTTTGGTTGTCTTCCAACAACTTTTTGATGATTCTTATTAAACTTTTGTTGGAGGACTCTTCTAGACCATTACCCTGCAGATAATATGGGGTGGAGTGAATCAACTTAATCCCGAACTGCTCACAGAACCTGGCTAATGGCTCAGACCCGAAAGTGGCTTCATTATCAGTGACAATCTTATTTGGACAACCAAACCTTGTGATGAGGTCCTCCAGGAATCCGATGATTACCTTGTGGGAAGCACTCCTGGTGGGAATAGATTCAATCCACTTGGTAAAGAAATCTGTAGCAGTCAGGATCCACCTATGCTGCCCACAGGAGGGAGGGTGAATTTCTCCAATAAAATCTAGGCCCCACTGCTGGAAAGGCCCTGAAACCACCATCGGTTTTAATGCCAGAGACAAGAGCTGATGCTTTCCTGCAAACTTCTGGCATTTGATGCAGGCTCTGACCGCTTTGCAGACATCAGTAAATATGGTAGGCTAGTAGTACCCAGCCATGAGGATTTTGTGGGTTGTGTCTCTCCATAAATGGTGCCCTCGACATAGACTGTTGTGAAATTCAGCCATGAGCATCTCGGCCTCTGGTGGATTAAGGCATTTTAAAAGCACTCCCAGAGGGTCTTTCCAATATAACGCTTGATCAATTAGGCAGTACCTGACTGCTTTGATCTTTAGAGCTCTTGCTTTGCTTTTTTTCAGGCCATATGGAGGCCGCAGCTCCTGCAAAAAGTATATGACATCCTTGTACCAAGGACATTTAGCTAATGGGGGCTCCCTTTGATGATCTATGTCAGATATCCTATCCTGCTGAATATCTGAGCATTCGGTGATGAAACTTATCCCCAAATCTTGGCAATTTGCTTCCGCCAACAGTTTGTCTAAGCCTTGCCCTTTGATCAACTTGGTGGGCCTTATTTCCAGGTCGAACTCCAGGATTTTGGCTATCCATTTACTCCTTCTCCCATCTATGTCAGGCTAAATAAGAATATCTTTAACAGTAGCTGAGGGGACATAGGCGATGATTCTTGATTGCAGAATGTAGGTTCTAAAATCTTTGAGAGATTTCACCAGAGCATAAGCTTGCTTCTCCATAGTATCATACCTGACTTCGGCATCCCTTAGTTCTCGACTGAAGTAAGCAATAGGTTGTTCTAACCCACTGTCATTTGCTTGTAATAGAACAACAGCTACTGTGTCAGGCGAGGCGAAGGAGAAGATAAGGAAATCCTTCGAATAGTCGGGACTGATAAGCACAGAAGCTTCAGTCAGGGCTTTCTTGATTTGCTCAAAGGAGTGTCGCGATTGCGGAGTCCACCTTACTCCATTTTCTTTCTTTAACATAGATGTTATAAGCTTTACCTCCTCAGCAAAGTTAGGCACAAACCTCCTTAAGAAATTAATTTTACCGAGGAAAGATTGAACCTCCTTCCTAGACCTTGGGATTGATAAAGCTTGTATCGCCTCGACCCTGCTGGGATCAATCCTGACCCCTTCTGCTGATACTATGTGGCCTAGCAATTTTCCCTCCTGCATGGCGAATAAGGATTTCTTGGGGTTTAGTGAAATGCCGAACTTTCTGCACTTCAAGAAAACTTTCCTGAGATGATGACGATGTTCTACATCAGATTTCGAAAACACTGTGATGTCATCTAGATAAACGACCATAAATTTGTCTTTTTCCCCAACAAAATCTATGTCCATGGCACGCTGGAAAGTCGCCCCCGCATTCATTAGTCCGAATGGCATCTTAGCATACATGAATGTTCCCCATGGAGTGGTGAACGTCGTCTTTTCCCTGTCTTCAGGCAGAACAGAGACCTGATTGTAGCTGGAGAAACCATCGATCATAGACATCCTGGAAGCTCCCGTCACTCTCTGCAGTATATGTTCTATCTTTGGCAGGGGGTAGTTATCTTTTTGCGAGCTTCTGTTCAGGTTTCTGAAGTCTACACAGAGTCGGATCTCTCCATTCTTTTTCCTTACTGGCACCAAGTTAGCCACCCACTCTGAATATCTCAGTGGTACAATGATCTGAGCTTGTAGCAACTTCTTCACTTCTCTCTCCATGATAGGCAGCAACATGGGATTAATCTGCCTCAGCTTCTGCCTGAAAGGCTTTGCCTCTTCCTTTAATGGGATTTTATGTTCGATGACAGAGGTGTCATAGGTTTTGAGGTCTTCGTAGGTCCAGACAAACACATCAAAAAATCCCTTTAAGAGTCCAACGTACTCAGACCTCTTCTCCCCTGTCAGACTTCTTGACAATTTGACATATTTGGGCTCACTCTCGGTTCCAATGTTGCACTGAATAGTATCAGTGTCGTCCTCCGAGACCTCTCCTTTTACAGACACATCATTACTATCAAAAATCCTTTCCAAGGGAACAATTCCCCTGGGAATATGGTTGGTAGGTAGCTGTACAATGTCATGCCCTGCAATCTTATTTAGACAATTACCCCCATCCGGCTCTTCCTCTCGGACGGCATCTTGGTCTATGTGCATTTATGAAAACTCCTCAACAGTTTCCAAGAACCTCTTGACCTCAAGATCGTCCTTGAATACCTTCCAATGTTTGACGTTGTCAGGTATGGAGGGTCTGTATTTTACTTCCACGTCATATCTGAATTTGGGTGGGAGAGGTACTTTGAAATTGCTAGCCGATGCAGCCAAGGAATCTGCCAAGGTGTTCTCCTCCCTTGGGATGAAAGAAATATTAAATGCCGAGAAGAAACTGTCAACAAGGTCCTAGACCTCATTTCTGTAACTCTTGAGTCGAGGATGCTTAGCTTGATAAGCGTTTCTGACCTGCTGGACCACCAACTCTACATCACTGAACACTGCTATCTCCTGAATTCTCATTTCCCTCGCAGCCCTTAGTCCCGGAACAAGAGCCTCATACTCTGCCACATTTTTGGTAGCTTCAAATTCTAATTTGTGTGACAAAGATATGGTTTCCTGGGCAGGCGGCACAAAAACCACTCCAGCTCCAACACCTTCTCAGGAACAGGCTCCATCAAAAAACATTTTCCAGATTGGGGTGATGGAGAGAGGAACTTCAGGGGAAAGGGTGGGTTGTTTTCTAAGTCTCAAAGGGGGCTTTGGGGCATGAGTGAGCTGCAGTAAACTGGAGCCTAAATCAGTGTCTAAGGCAAAGATAGGATGGTTGGTGGGATTGTCTTCATCACTAATTATATAGGCCAATTGAGCTTCCCTATACAGTCTTCTGTGCTCTCCTCCGAACACTGGGATAGTAGAATATGTGAGGTCCATTTGCAAGGTTCCCCCCAGTCTTTTTATCCAAGATCTTGATAACAACATTCCAAACTTGGGGGGGACATCGGCTACTATGATATCCATGACCACACTCTTCATAGGCAGTTGAAACAAGGTTACAACCAGGTCTTTAATAACTCCAAGACACTGAACTCTCCTGGAGTCAAAAGAATAGAGGTCATGATAGGCTCTGGTAACTTCTAGTCCCAACTCTTCCATGACATTTTTGGGCATGAGGTTGTGAGACGCCCTTGAATCCATCAAATAGTTGCGCAGCACTTTGTCATGTATGTTCAAGGAGGTGTAGAAGGGAGGGGATGAGTCATCTCTATCTTCTACCATGGGACCTAGGAAAACTATTGGTTTTTCATCTTGGAGGTTTATGGAGTCTGAGGGAAGGCATGAGGCTTTATATTGTAAAAGCTCAGAGAAGCATTTTTTAAATTCACCATGTTTAATCAGCTCAATGAGGGGCACAGGGATTCTGATCCTCTGAATCTCATGCTCAAAATTGAAAGAAGATGTAGGCTTCGGAATTTCTTTTATTTGAGGAACATGATTATGGACAATGGGGGAGGGGCTTTGAGATTTCTTACCTCTGTGATCATTTGCTTCTTCACTAGCAGGTCTTTCTTCTCTAATGGACTGTTGAGGAATATCAGGCGCTGCCGCCCTTTTATCAGACCTTAGGTTGTACCTGCCTCGTCTGCCACCAGTCTTGTCTCCCTTGCTCAGCTCATTCAGCTGGCTGTCCATGAGAGACTCTTCGTATGCTGATTGAGTGAGATGAGGGAAAGGAGGAGTGTCTCCAACGCAGTGGATTTCAGGATCAAGCTCCTCTGATCCTCTTTCTCCTCCCTCGGTCACAAAATTGTTTTGAAAAGGGGCCTGAATCTTCTGATCTTCTCTGTCTCTTCCCTTCTCTTTCTGCACATTCGGGGGCGTAAAATTATTTGGCCTCCTGAAAACTCCCTTGTTTTCAGTTATCTGAGGGCCTTTATACGCCTGCCTCCCTTCCATCCTTATCCTTTCCATCTTTGCAGACAGATACTTCACCATCTTGGTCAGTTCATCCACTTGAGGGTGAGGCGCCAATGATCCAGAAGTTGAGGCCTCTGACCTTCCCTTTCTTCTGTCTGCATCGGCCTTATTCCTCAGTCTGTCAGCTGCTAATACATTGGATTCTACTTCTATGGCCACATCTTGCATTTGGGCCAAGGAGGTGGCTCTTCTTTCTCTCAACAAAAGGCAGAAATCAGGGTCAAATGCACCAGCATAGGAAATTTGGGTAGAGGCTTTTGAGGGCTTTATCTCTGCAGGGATCTTGTTATACATCTTGTTAAATCTTTTGGAGAATTCAGAGACCAACTCTCCTTCCATCTTCTTCAGGGACCTGAATTCTGTCATGTAATACATGAAGTCCTTTTTATCTCCCCACTGCCTTAGGAAAGCACTATCCAGAGCCTCAATCCCAACAATAGATCCTGGGGCCAATCCTCTAAACCACTTCCTCACTTCACCATCCAGGCTCTGGACGAAAACTCTCATCCAGACGTCCTCACTTTCAATATTGAGGTTGTCTGCATAACTGTAGAAAGAAGCCAGGTGTTCTTCAACAGTTAAGTCTCCTTCCCCAGTGAACTTGGGCATGTATTTCAGGTAATCTCCAGTAGGGAGGGGATTCATAGGATGGGGAAGGACTAAGGGAGCGTAACTGGCAGCGAATATAGCATCCATTCTATTGAGAGGGGGATTAGCACCAGCCATAGGGATGTTAGGTGTAGGAGAACTTGGAGGAGAAGGAGTTCGCAAAGGGGTTATTGAGGATAAATCTCGAAGTGGGGTGGGAAACAAGAGGTGATTCAGAGAACAGGCTATCGAGCTCTAGTCAGCAGGTGCTCCTCCTTGCATAGGAGTAGGGAAATATTCTGAGGTCACAGGTCTATTCCAAGGCGCAGCTTCAAGGGAGAGGGGAGTGATAAAATCTTGTCCCTCTGATCGCAGACCGGGAGGGGAAAACTCAATAGGAACACTCCCAAAATTTAAGAAATGTGAAACTGCAGAGACAGGCCTGTCGAATAACTGAGGAGGAGAAAAAGGAGCTCCAACAAAAGGATATGGTGGATTACCTGGTTCGGTGATGGAGGCTTCTTCTTTGGAGGCCTTTCCCTTTTTGAGCACCGCCTTTGGATCCGTTTCAGGTGTAGCTAGAGGCAGTTGTGGGTGATACCACGTATGCCTGCCTCTGAAAGCCACAATTAATTGAACAGGTTCTCCTTAGAGGATTCATCACAATGGAGTCGCCAGGTGCAAATGATCAATCTAAAAGGCTCTGATGATCCTATGCACCTTTGGATTCAGAGACTCAATGTCGTTTTACCCAGGGAAAATATTCAATTCCGTCCCTGGCAACGGTGCCTGAAATGTTAGAGTTAGAAGTCACTCCTGGATTGCTTGCAGGAGAAGAGCCCAACGCCCATCAGTTTTATGTCACTATTTGTTTGTAAAGGTGATCAAATGGAGATAATGGATCTAGGAGGTATCACTCTAACTCAGGGACTGAATCTGGTATGTAAAAAACATAGGAGGTTTGGAATCCTAACTTCAACCAGTGGGTTGATTAAAGATGAACAGGTGGAAGACTTAGGAGAAAGTGGACAAACAACTCCGGGCATCAGGCTTGTAGCAGTTTGCGGAGGAAAAACTCCGAAAAAAGGATCCTCCTGGTTCGTGGCTTCAATAAACTGAAAGAGGACTTGACTGGATCCTCCAGTTCCAAGTCATTCAGCGGTAATGAAATTACAGGGACTGATTAGAGGCTCCATAACTATTACAGTGATCCATTACAACATCATCCTATAATAATTACAGCTCGACTGGATCCTCCAATTCTGAGCTGCTCTAACACAGTGTACACAAAGATATGATAGAAACTGGCATTCATAAGGCAAGAAGTCTCCAAAGCTCATACATAACCAGAACAACAATGCTTCATTAAAATTTTACAACCAGGGAGCTCTTCTCAACCATCGATGCCTTACAAAAATGGCAAAAATGCCTACATATACTTGGAACCAAAACACTGGAAGTAAATCCAAAACATCGCATTGAATACATCACGTCTTCACATTTACTGTGCATGTAGTCTATGGACGTTCGTGAACTTCAGTCAGATTCCATAGCGTCCCAAAGGACCTGGGACTGAAATGACAAGCTTGCATTCATTCCTTGGATTTCCATTTATGGTGGAAATGATGTCCAACCACCATCAGCTGCTGTAATAACTGCTTCATTGGGATCGGAAAAACCCAGGTGGATTCTGCTCCTTTAGGACATGGAATCTCTCAGGATGAATGGAGATCTTGATTATGAGGAGGTGAACAGACGGTGACCGGGCGGGGATAGCTAGACACGCTAGATGTAGATACTGGGTGAGGAGAGGCCACACGAATGGATAGCAGAGGGAAAACGATAGGGTGAATGAACGTGGAAGCATTCATGGTTTTGAAGTGTACGATCCAGGTGGAGGAACTCAGGGGCCAGAGAAACCATGGATGTCATGACACGGGGAGAAGATGTGGCGGTGAGGGATGGTTCAGAGATCGGGATTCGCGAGTTTGACATGCGCAAGTTCCTTGTCTCCGGGATCCTCGATATCCCGATATGCGATGAGCTCCTTCTCCCAGAGATTAGCCCTTACCGGCTAGATCATAGTCCGTATGACCTGTCCCTGCGCGACCGTGGTCCGACTTCCCATCGGGATTTCGGCGTTCTTTACGACACGATGTTTGTGTCCACTAAACTTGTGAATCCCTGATCCCCAACTCTGCAGGATCTTTTTCCATGTGCCACAGCTGGCGGACGTCTCTGATTTAGTCGGGCAATCGCGCATTGTGTTTTACTCCTGTAAGAACTCTCTACTTTTAGAAACTCCGATCCTCCTTCTGATGTCTGACACGTGTTCTGCCAAAATTAACGGCTAGGATCCCATCGGTCTTTCGAGACTCGAAAGGTCTTGGCCTTCTCTCCCTTTAAAATACCGATACCACAATTGTTACTAATAGGTATTACAAACAAAACATAAAGCATTTCAAAATGCAGCCTACACTCATGCGCAGGCTGAAAGCTACCACCAAAATCCATGCACTCACCACCACAATCTGGCCACTATATCACTCGCACGCAGGCTGCAAGCTACCACCACCACAGTCCCACAGATTTGGAGCACGGTTTGGAGAGGAGAATGGATTTGGAATATAGGAGAAGGAGGAGGGCACATGATTTTCAAAGGAGGAGGGCACACAGTTTTGCACCGAAGGGGGGCACACAACTAGAGGAAATGGTTTGACCTCTTTCTCCTATATCTTGCCTTCTCTCCCCTTGATTGTGCCATGAGAAGAAAAAATCCCCATGGGAGTAGTGTAAGTTAATAACCATTGAATATAGTCCAAAACAAATATTTACAAACCGGATGTCTTTCTTCTCCAAGAAATTGTGTGTGTTGGCTCTAAAAATGCATAATTTTTGTCTTCCTTTCTAAAAGAATGAAAAAACAAATTGTTGGATTTTGAAGAACTTTTAGGAGGTTTAGTCTTAAGGTGGAATGCCAATCTAGTTGCAATGTCCTCCAATGTCTTAAATTCAGGTATTGAGATTGAATTCGAGTCTGTAGAATTAGGGAAGGTGTATAAAACTATTAACTTATACAACCTTTATTATAGTGATAAAAAACCTTTTTAGGGAGGGCTTAGGGATTTGGGGTTTTTTAATGGGGACAACATCATAATTGGAGGGGATCTAAACTTAAATCTAAATAAAACAAAAGTACAGGGAAAAGTAATTGGAATATGAACCTAGTTCCCCTTTAAAGTTTAATAATTCATTACTAGCTGAAGAGGAATTTAGAGGGCTATTCATTAGGGAACATAATCAATTTGACAAACACAAATATGATTCAAAACAATTCACGAATAATTTGAAAAGGGTAAAAGGGTTAGTAGTTGAGTGGTCTCAAATTTATTATTAAAAAAATAAGAAAGAGCTCAAA
>WSFP011552694.1:0-11268 GCA_009831015.1 Picea engelmannii
TAAAAAAAAAAGCAAGGGTTTGCACCTTAATCTGAAGAGTCACGAATGGACCTTATTCAATAAACTTGGGATCCAAATGATGATTTTTATTTAATTCAACTATACTTTGGAATTGTCTAGAGTCACAGTGAAGGTAAGGCTACTTAATTTTCCATTGTGTCTATGACATACATGGGTTGTAGAAATGTTCGAGGAACTGTTATTGGAAAAGTTATTTCGATGAAGATGATCCACCTCTTGAGACAAATTTAAGCATGTGAAGTCTGTTTAGGTAGGGTTTCCCGTAGAAAGTTGTTCTGCAATATTCTGACATCAAGTGGGGGCAGTTATCAGACTACAAGAATATTGGTTTCTTTTTCAGTTTGTAAAATACTGCAGAGTTAAAAATACTAAAATTAAAAGATGCAGATGGGAAGTGAAGCACTAACTTTTCAGGATCAAAATGAAGAGGTTGAATGGAGATAATGGATCATTCTGGATCAGGAAGGCTGATGAACAAGAAGCTAAAGGCAAGCCAAAGGAGGGAGAAGATAGAAACAGGAAAAAGACAACAATATCAAATGGAGTTTTGACTGTTTGTTAAATGTGCTAAACATCTTCTGGATGTAGCTTTTAAACATTTTAGATAAAGCTTTTTTTCCTTAGAAAACTCCAAAGGGTTATGCATAAATGATAAAACCAAATAGCTATGCAGAATTCGGAGCAAAGAAAAAAAATATGAACTAAACAATAAAAATTAACTGCATAAAAATATAGCACACATGTACTAGAAAGAATGCTCACAAGAAAGGATGGTTAAGATGAGCAGTCAAAAACACACCAGCAAATTGCACACAAGGAAAAAACAAAAGCTTGCGAGTAATAAAAATTGTTGACAACACTCAACATTTGAACAAATGAATAACTTACTCTGCCTTCTTAATCATATGTTGAGGAAATGTCCCCAGGACCCTTTCCATCATAGCCAAATGTTCCAAATTTTCATGTGTCTGAAATAAAGCTTCTCCCTGAATAAATCAGACAGACAATAACTAAGACCCTAATCCCATTGAACAACTTATATTTGAGGGATAAATATGTGCTCACACCAACATGACATAAAAATTCTAGAACGGTGCTAATCAAATCTTACAGAGCAAAGCTCCAAGAGTATGCATCCAACACTCCAAATATCACAAGGGTACGTCCATCCAAGACCTGAGACAGGCTAAAAATATTGAGTGTGCTACAAACATCCAAGTTTCTAACCATACACTAGATTTCCATTCATTTGACAACACCATTGTTAGCCTCCATACTTATTTGTTGATCTCAATGTACCTACCTAAAATTACTTCAGGTGCCCGATAATGCCTTGTGGAGACAATTGAGCTATGATCCTGACTTTCAAACGTTGTACTACCAAAATCAATGAGCTTAATTGAGCTTGACTTTGGCAGTCGTTTATAATGTGTTTCATCCTGGGGATGTTTCTGTACATTCAATTTAACCAAAGACCTAAAAAGTTAGTATAGACTCGAAAAATCAAAGATGAAGGGAAAAAAAAAAGCTTACAAGAGCATCAATGCGATAATCTTGAAACTAGAAAGGAATAAGACGTACAACCTTCTCAATGGACAACAATGAAGTCCATTAGGAAATTACCTTGTAATCTGGAACCTTTAAATAGTCTGAAGAAACAAGAAGTATATTCTCTGGCTTCAAATCTGTGTGTATTAGACGTAATTCATGCATATCTGCCACAGAAGAACCACAAAAATATGGAACTGAGCATCAACTAAACATTCTAGATATGTGGACTTGCACCAGCCATAAAACTTTTAGCATAAACCAGCATAAAACACAATAAGCATCCCCAATCTGGATGATTGCATATGACAGGTTGGCAGCATCTTAATCTTGAGGCCAATCAATATAAATAGAGGAATCAATGCAAAACTAATACAAATGAATCCTTCACAATGCATAAAACCCAAATCAACTGCAAAACAGAGTTCTCCAGGATGCAAAAGGAAAGCTACGAGTGCAAGTCTTGTCTACACACATGCAACAGATTCCAAAAGTTGCCGACCAAACTCCCGGACTAGATCAACAGGAAATGGGCGATATTTGTTTTTGCGTAGAAAATCGAATAAGCTTGGTCCAAGCTTCTCACAGACCTGTTAACAGCATTTAAGTTCATCCAAACAAAAACTTCAACACGCATCCCACTAGTTGCTCGGTGAAGCTTATAGGACCCACAACCAAATCATACATTTATGGAAAGAATACAATGTCTTAATGTAATTCATCTCTAATCAACTGTCTTGACATTGATGGACTTAGTCCATAATACTCACAATACAAATGTGGTTCCGAAAATCAAACCAATTCCTTATCTGGACACACCTGTGACAGAACTGTGACAGTCAACCAACCATCCATTTTCTCTAAAACACTAGGGTGAACATAGGCAATGAAGAAAACACCTTTGCAACAGTGTTACCCTATCCCATAAACAAAACGAAATGTGAATAGGGTGAGATAATTTCATCATTCATGCACGTACCGTGAACTACTTTTATCGTGTTTGGAGAGAACACTAAGAACATCAATTTCAATCATTGCGGCATCACGATATTTCTGTATGCTGCGAATAATTTTCACTGCTACAAACTCTTTTGCTTCTCGGTCCCAACATTCCAAAACACGACCAAAGGTCCCTGCAAACATGGGTATATGACATATTAAACAAAACAACAGAAAACAACAAGCATAATACATCTAAACTCTCATTTGACTTACTTATCCTAAAATATCTAGATGACATTCATCAAAATAACTTCAGTAATAATGATGTGCAAACAAAAATTCACAAAAAGGTAGCATACCTTCCCCCATTTTGCTGAGAATTTTGTCTGCAACATCAGAGTCAAGAAATACAAGTCAATCATGTCAAAAACAGAGCAGTCGGGAATACATCTATCAGGTAAATAATACTATGAAGTTGTGAACAAGTAGTTAATCATAAATGCATCAACTTATGTTTCTATAAAAATTCTTGAGGAAAAGGGGAATAGATAAGGAATACACTAGAAAAAAAGCATAAATGCAAGCAATATCCCACATACATGGGTACATGTAGCCCCTTGACAAAAAGGGTATAGCTAAAAAAATACATGACTAGACATGTAAATAAAGAGCATTCCACTGTCACACGTCAATGACTAGCAAAAACACACAAAAAAATAAATACCTTCAGAATGAGAGCTAAGTTCCATCATCCAACTAAAAATCCTACAAGTTACAGCCACACAAAATCCAACACGTGACAATCGTTTAAATTTCAAATTATACACTATATAGAAAATTGAAAAGAAAAGATGCTGCCCACTTTTTTGGTTGTGCTCATTTTCTAAGGAATTCTGGACTTGAATACAACACATTTTTACAATATATTTACATCTCAACTCTAGTGGCAAGCTCTTCTCCTTGGGGATCCTTGCTGTTCTACAAAACAGTTTAGACTGTCTATCAGGTAATTATGATGTCAGCTCTCTATTTCTTGTAGGAAAAAAGATGTGCCAGAACATTTGAAGATTGTCCAAGAAAAGGTATCTAACATTGATCAATTCTACAGTTTGGATTCAATAGCTCTTCACTGTTCAGCTCATCATGTCACCTGTAGAAGCTAGATGTCATGCACTTGCCCTACTTGCATGGTAGGTAGGGAGACAGCTATTTTAATGTAATGATGGATTTGCATGTACTCTTTGAAAGGATGGAAATTTCATCATTCTGAGTTTTATATGTACCATGTTTTTACAATTAGCAACAAAACCAAAAAATCATTATACAATAATTGGAGAGCTGGAAAACCTATGTACATACAAAAGCAACTGCAGACTGCCAGTGGCACCAAGATCTTCTTACATCAAAAGACAACATTGCACAAAGCTACTGCTTTTATAAAATACATCTGCGAATGAGTAAATACTCAGACATTCCCACAGACCTGTGATACTCTTATAGATTAGCAAATGAGCAATGTGTGCAGATGATCAAAAAAGTCCAACTTTTTGATTAAAAAATGCATTCTATCACCACTTTGGACCCCCCAACAAGGGATAATACCCCAGGAAGCAACCAGACGCATTTTATTTAGAAGGTTGTTACCATACGTGTGATATGCACGTATGTGCACAAGGGCTAGAAAACATTCCCCAACGACCACCCCTGGATGCAGAGATTTAAGCCTAAGAGTTATCTGGGGTTTGGTTCCTTGAGATTGAGAGAGGAAGAGCAGGCAAATATGTGTATAGGAGAGGGGGGCGGCCTCCTATTGGATTTTAGACCAACTTGATTGATCAAAAACGCATGTAACCTTTGCACACTACTGACAAGGGTTGTTTGATTTTGGACCCTCCTTGATCCTTCCTTACTGACCAATGACCGAATGAGGGCCTTAGCCCGAATGAAGATTCAGAAGAGTCATCATGGCTGTCTTGTTGCTTGAAGCGTAGCAAAGGGAAAGGCTTCTAACAATAGAAAAAGGGTAAAAGAAAATGACCAAATAAAGGAGACTACCGTAACTAAGGAAGTTAATGAAATGGTTGTGGACACTTGTGTGATGACTGAATACCCCCACCAAGATTCAAATCCCCAAGAAACATGTTTCACACCTCATGAACCACCTTGCCCATGCAAGCAAACTGTCTCACCTGCACAAACACGCCTCGATGCAGATGGTCCTATGTGCAATAACTAGGCATATTTAGCACAGTAGATTCCCCCTAGTTGTGGCTTCTCAGCCAAGGGTGCCTTTTGAGGTTGTATGCCAGCTACATTGCATTGTAATATTCCCATGATGGGAAATGCTTGTGGCCAGATTAATCTGAAGCATATACATGTGTGTGTCCATTGGGCTGTGGTCTAGCAGCTAAAAGGAGCAGTTGTGACAATGACACAGGTTCAAATCCTGGCTGGCATGGTCTTGTGGCCTGACTGCCTTTCATGGGACTTGTGACCAAGTTAATCCAATATATGTGTGGGTGTGTGTTGCTCAGGCTATGGTCGAACAGCAACCTGCAGCAGTTGTGATGAAGATCTTCATATCGTGGCTGACATGGTCCTTAGCATGGGGGCTGCCTAGCCACCTTTCTTGGGGCTTGTACCTACTAGTGCCTTCTTCATGGGACTTGTGCCAATTAATGTTGTGTCCTTCAAAGTGATGTAAAAGCATGCCAACCCCATAACGGCAACCTCTCCTCAGTTAGAAATAATGGAGTAGCCATATTGATTCCACTGAAAGTGTTCATGTGTGTGTAATCATGATTGGGTCAAACCCAAGGCATAGCTCTGTTGGTTCGACCCTTTCCCATCGAGTCCAGCAGGGTTACCAGCAGCTATTGCGGCTGGTAGTTGATACTGCCCATCATTCAGAAAACCATGGAAGAGGGAGGAAATCCGCGGGGTGCTGGCAAGGTACCAGATTCCTCACTTGAACACTTGATATACGGAGGAGTGAGGGAAACTTATTTCTGCAGGAAAATATATTCAGAGTTGAGAGGTTCATCTGGCTGTGCTCTAGCAGCAACTTGAAGCAGTTGTTATGGAGATGACCTGAGTTCAAATCCCCAGGGCTGGCTGCCTCTGCGGGGTCAGGCGCTGTAATCAGCACCGACGGACTTACATTTGGTAGCATCCGCAAAATGTGAGAAAGTGCCCAGGGTTTCCCAGGGATTTTCATTGGAAAACATATATATAGGGTTCGGATTTACACAGCTTTTTTTGTTATGACTTTCATGGTCAGTAGTCATATGGACTAGCTTTTAATAGCAGAAACAGTATAACCAGAGGAAATCTGGAAAGAGCAATTCAAATTTTATGGGGCTTTGATGATCATATGTAAACTACTGTATTTTTCTCTTATATATTAATATAAACAGATTTTGTATTTTTAATAAAGCTAGGGATATGTTAATGGGTCTATTGGGTTCTGGTCTAGCAGCAAGTTGCACAACGATGACCCAGATGAAAAACCCACTCTATCCGAACACAATTTTGACATGAATTGTCCCTCGAAATCTCTGACGGAATAGACACCCTTTCGCACCCTCTCTAGTCAATAATAATAATACTAAAGAAGAAGAAAGTTAATGGAAATTTGTGCACTTACATCTTGGAGTCAAATTCTCTCCGAGCTCGAAGACATAGTGTCCATCTTTATCGTCTTCACGCCATGGAGGAGAAATACCACGCTGAACCGCAGGTCCCTTCTGACCACCGTAGGCAGAAGGCAGAGGAGGAGGAGGACCGCGCTCTATCCCTAACCCTGCCGAGGAGGAGAGGATTCGAACCTGAGGCAGGGTGTCGTGGGCGCCACCATTATAGAGTAGCGTTGGCTGAGCCTACACACAGCCAGCGACCCGTTTCCCACAGTCAAATTTGACCCACTAGTAAGCCAATCCAATCCAATCCAAACAATACACACAGAGTGAATGAGTGAGTGAGAGCAGTTCAGTCGAGTTGGGGGTTTCCCGGTCTCTACGAGGCTCGAACCCTTGACCCAATATCTGGAGAAAACCACAAAGACACCACAACACACAGACCAACCTCTTCTTCTTCGTCATGGGGCGCAACGTCCCACGTCAATCTGGCGCGTTTCCTCGGCCGTTTCTCCATCTCTGCAACACATTCCGTGGCCATCTACAAAACAGCCACAAGATTAGCCCTGCCTCAAATGGGCAAAACAAATATACTTCGCAGAAACCCTGGCTGATTTCGGAGGGGGGGAACCGCTAGTTTTGGAGGATTTTCAGACCAGAAAACTTGGCGGGCGAACAATTTGAGATTTTGGAGATGGGCATGAAGAGTCTGAGAGACAGGAAGGACCAAAACTCTTGGCGACGCCGCGTAAAAAATAATCATAGGAAGACTTTGTGAACGAAAACGAAGGCAGCACGCCTTCCTGGTTATCGGCCTCGATCCGATCTTAAACCGCACTTGCCCTTATTCTGTTAACTAGGGCTCAACAGATTCTTAACTCCGGTTAGATAGCCATTTCATTGAAGTTTGAAAGTTTGATGTTTAATTTATTGCTCTCCACTCAACACTTCGAGACACTACATGTGTTGCTAGCTCTAAAATGACGATCTTTTTAATGAGGAGGTTAAATATGTCGCTAATAGAGTTTGATTATTTTAATGATATCCAATTAATATTTTTATTAGTTAAAAATTTGTTTTTATGAAAAAATTGTATTAGTCAATTAATATTTTAAAAAGTTAAAAAGGACATTATAACTGTATTGAATTTTTGTTAATTGGGTTTGGTTTGGTGGTTAGAAGGAATGATGATGCTATACTTTTCATCTAAATTCAATTCTAACAAGTAACATGTTAAGCTCTTAATTAGTATATTGTTGTAATAGCCTTAAGATTTTGACAAATCGTATTACTCCTTACCCCAAATACCATTCTCGAAATGAGGGGAAGTACATGGGGATATGTATTTCATAGTAAAAAAAAAAGAGTAAATTGAATTTATAATTAGTTGAGTTAATTTGGGTAATTAAGTAGTTTGAGGGTTATGTAAATTTAGAGGGCAAGTACATAGAGATATGTATTTCATAGTAAAAAAAAAACTAAATTGAATTTATAATTAGTTGAGTTAACTTGGGTAGTTAAGTACTTTGAGTAGGGGTGACAGGTGCACGAGGGGGGACTATATGTGATCGTGGAGGAAATATTCTTCACTAGTTTTCATGGGGACTTGGGAATGTAACTAACAACATTGTTGAGGCCTACGCATTGTGGAAAAGTCTCAAGCTCGCTAAAGACAATGGCCTCCGGAAGATCACTATCTTGGGTGACTCAATGATAATAATCGGGGCAACAATCAATCGATCGATCTCTGAAGCTAAAAATCTCCCGAGAGTGTTATCTCGCATCGTAAACCTTCTTAATGAATTTAACTATAAAGCCTTCCATATTATTCACGAGCACAACTCCATTGCAAACAAGTGTGCTAAGCATGGCACCAGTTTGGTCAAAGGTGTCACTTAAGTAAATGAAGCATTGGACTTCCATCGCTTACCTTAGCTTATGGATCTTGATCAGTTTTTATTAATAGGGTGGCAGTAGGCACTTTGGTTTGCGCATTTTTTCGGATGTCCCTCTTTTAATTCTCCCCTTCTCATTGAGGTTTTCGTTATTGTCTCTATGTGTGAGCTCCACTATCTTGTCATAATGGATGATTGGGTCTCTATTCTCCAAGGTTTTCATGGTGGTCTAGTTCACCCCCCTATGTACAGTGGAGGTCGTCATCGACTGTCTGGGATTTTTGTGGTATGATTGCTAATGCAGGAGCATCGAGAACATGGCTACGGGTATGTCAAAAACCCAAGATGGGGATGATGGTGATGGTGATGCGGGGGGAATAAAGGTACATGTATGCAGACTCGTGATGGAAGAATGGTTGATGAACCATGTACGAGAAAAAGTTTCCTAGAGAACCAGCGGATACAGCGGCTAGTAACCCATGTATTCCGGTGGATGGTTACTTTTTTTATATGGACTTCAATAATGTTTATGTTTGCAGGTATTAAAGGAAGAAGAACGAGGATGAAGAATGAAGAAGACCAAAGATCGTGGAATACTGAAGAAGAAGACAAAGGGCGAGGAAGATATGGAACCTAGAAGAGAAAATGGACCAATTTAATGAATATTTCTCATGAAGAAGGGGACATTCCTATTTGTAATTATTAATGAAGAAAAATGTAATAATGTAGACTAAATTCTAGAAGTCTATGTAGGAATGAGAGATGGAGAGAAATGAGTAGATGTAGGGATGAAGATTGTTGAAAGAATCATGGAGATATTGTGGAGAGATCATAGGAGTCAATTATAGAGATGGTTGTGTATTCGTTGCAACTAATTAGTTAATTATGAAATAATTGTTATGGTCACCTATAGTTATATAACGGACCATTTGTAAATAGATGGAGACTTGGGAGTTATGATTTACTAAAATTTCTCCTTCGGGGGTTTGGGAGCATATTTCCCAATGTTCATTGTTTTGCTTAATGTAGTGTGTATGGTTATGTTTATTATGTTGCGGCTTTGACGCCATCATTTGGTATTAGAGCTCGGTTTTGATCTTATCTATTCATCGCTAACATATTTCCCAATGTTCCTTGTTTTGCTTAATGTAATGTGTATGGTTATGTTTATTCTGTTGCGGCTTTGATGCCATCATTTGGTATCAGAGAGAGGTTTCAATCCTATATATTCATCGCTCCCTTTGCTCGCGTCCTCATGATTACTATGTCATTATGTTGGAAATGAAGAGGGAAGCCTGATGTTGAAGAAAATCACCACCATCACCACGTCACGAATTTGAATCATGTGATGGCAAACGACAAGGGGGTTCTATGGATCTTTGTCTTTCTATATTTAATAGTGTTGCTAGAGGATTTTGTTCACGCGGGCCAGGATGCTGAAGATTCGAACGAAAATCCTCTACAACGACGTTTAACTTATTTCACTGTCCATGGCGAGCAAGGTAAACCTCGGGCCATTGAAATGGTACATGTAATTGACCTTTACGTTTCAGGTTATATGTTTTCCAAATAATGGTTCGTTGGACAAATCAAAAGGAGTTCACTGCGAGGGTTTTGGGCGTGTAGAGTCATGGGATACAACAAGTTATGAGATTGGGTTTCCCATTGTTGTCTCACAACGGATGCAACAAAGTACATCTGCGTCAAGTCTGTAGGTCCATACAAGAAGTTATTTACTATTTTGCATGAAAAGGAGCATAGACAATCGTTGGTTTCCATGTTGTCTAGGCTAGCCAAGTGGGCATGTATGGGTAAGCAACATATTTTACAAAGAAATTGTTAAGCCCTAAATAGTGGCACATTACCCCTTAATTGGGGCATATTACATTAGTAATGTCAAATATCAATATAGCATAGAAAAACCTCAGAATAAGTACTCAACACCTTGAAAAAGAGAGAAATTCAGATAATAAGCCTCTTCGAGGGGGCAATCTCCTTATACACCACAAAAATGTCCAAATACCTAATGATTCCAGATCAAAATGTCTCCTTGGTATATATAGGAGACTAGGAGGTACAATTACAACTAATGGACCCAAGTCGACATAAAAAAAATAACATTACTAATGTAATATGCCTCAATTAAGGGGTAATGTGTCGTTATTTAGGGCTTAACATGCCCCTCCCCTTTAGACAAGTGTTGTCTGCAACACTTGAGTAACTCTGGATGCTTATGTATAAAAGACTTGTCTTCCCAAGTGGAATCTTCAGCCAGTAGTTTCCTCCATTTAATGAGATACTCTGAAATGGATCTATTCCTCAGCTAGCGAATTCTTGTGTCAGTGATGGCTTCAGTATCCAATATGATTTTTCCTTCCTCGTCAAGTTATGGCAATATAGTTTGAACTTGCATCTTGTCACCTATAACCTTCTTTAAGCATGAAACATGGAAAACTGGGTGTACTCGTGAAGATGCATGCAACTCCAATTTGTATGCCATAGTACCAATCTTTTGCAACACCTTATAAGGGCCATAGTACTTTGGTGATAATTTATTATCCTTCTTGTCTTGCTTGAGGAACATCTATTTGTATGGTTGTAGTCTTAAAAACACGCAATCCCCTACTTCAAAACTTCTTTCACTACGATGTTGATCTACTTGTTGTTTCATGCGATTTTGTGTCATGGTCAGGTTGTCCTTTAAGATTCGGAGAACTTCTTGTTGATGCTCGATGTGATCTTCCACTACTTGAACCTTAGATTTTTATTTTAGACAAGAAGTGATGGAAGGAGGGTGGTATCCATATAGTGCCATAAATGGTGTTATTTTTGTTGTAGTATGAAAGGAAGTGTTATACCACCATTCTGCCAGGGGTAACCATTTGAACCATTGTGTTTGTTTATCAGAGACAAAGCAACGAAGGTATCCTTCTAGACATTTGTTCACTATCTCAGTTTGTCCATCAGATTAAGGATGATAGGATGAGCTATGAGCCAATTGAGTGCCCAAACAAGAAAATAATTATGTCCAAAAATGTCCAGTGGAGATGGGATCTCTGTCACTTATAATAATCTTTGGGCTTCCATGTAGCTTTTGAACTGTCTCCATGAATGTGGTGGCAATTGTACTAGCTTTAAAGGGATGAGAGAGTGCAAACCTTTGAACATCAGTTTTAAGGCCATCCCAAAAAAATTCCATCTTGACCCTATGGTAGGTTTTCAAAAAT
>WSFP011552699.1:0-11268 GCA_009831015.1 Picea engelmannii
TGATTCATTGATAGTTAGTCAAGCAATGATCGACAAAGGAACCCCCTTTGGCTCTAAAATATCCTCCCTTTTGAAGTGATTCAAGTAATTAGATCAATCCTTCAAGCAAATTTACCTTTTTCATGTAAAAAGAGGGCTCAATGTAGAAGCGACTAGTGCACCAAAAAGGTCAAATATTTCTAACAAGGAACTCTTCATTTGAATGGGGTGGATCACATTCTCCAAATCCCTTAGTTTCATATATAAAGGGTCCTTCATTATTAATGTTTTGGGGTCTTTTTGGTCCATAAAAGGCTTGGGCATGATCATGATCCAAAGGCCTAAGTTAAAGTTCTGATCCACTTCTTCATTCATGAACTTGGCTCGAGCTAGTGAGTACAACAGGACAAGTGAAAGGTGGCCTCATACGATCTCACATGCCAAATATCCTCTCACGTGAGTTAGAAATTACTCCACATGTAATGAAACTAGCATAAGTGGAACTATGGTTAGTTGAGAGATTTGGTGAATAGTGGCAGTCACAGTAGAAGTTTAGGGAAGCATTTGGTTTAGACCTACAGAACTAAGGGGCAGAGAAGGGGAGGGAAGTTCAAGGTTGGTCTTGGAGGTGGTGGTAGCGGCGTCAATGCAAGAAATGTTTGTAAGGATTTCTATGAGATCTCTGGATTCAAGTTTCGATTTGGTGGCAGTGATTATCTCAAGGAACTTGAATGGTGTAGGTCAATATCATTTTTCTCTATGCCTATTCATCCTAATTTTCAAGGAGCACTCTCCTCATCCCCGTTGCTAGGTATATAAAAAACATTTGTTTTTTGAAAGTATATAAGAAAGTACAAATTTGTTGACAGTGGAAGAATAAATTTGGAAATCTAAATGCATTTTCCATATGGACTAGTGAAAGATAAAAATATATGAAGACACAAAATTAGGAGATAAGAAATATAAAAATTTAAATGCATTTGTGAACAAGGGGTATAAGTAAATGATGCTTGCAATGTAGAGCACCATTTATTTTGAAATATATAAAAAATTAAAAGTCTGTTACATACAAAAAATTAAATTCATTTGTCATACAGACTGTTCAAAGATAAGAATGTATGAAAACATAAATGTAAAAGGAGATAAGAAAACATTTTTATTTGAAATATGTAAAAAAATAAAAGTTCGTTACATACTACTGGAAAATTGGAAATATACAAAAAAAATTAAAGTCTGTTACATATAAATTGGAATTTCAATGCGTTTGTCATGTAGACTGGGATTGGGGCTCCCATGGACCATTAGAGAAATATGTACAAGAAACAAGATTGTAGAAAGAAGATAGAGTGAAATACCTGCAAAAAAAATAAATAGAAAGGTATAAGTGTTTGCCTACACATCTATATTTAAGAAAGTGGAATAACTGGGTTGATAAACAAAGCATGATGCAATCGGTAAACTTACAGTGAGGGTACATATGAGGCCTTTGGCTATTTTCTTGCGGTTTTCGTTTCATTGACATCGCCGATGACTATGGTTTCAATGATGTCATCAACGGCTATTGGAATCCTGGTAACTGCTTGTTGCCTTTCGTCGGCGACCTGCTTCAATTGTGTTTCGTGCCATTCTTCAATGTAGCTTCTCATTGGGGTGACGTTGATCTCATTTTGTATTTTTATGTTGAAAAGATCATTTTCTAATTCCTAGAAGTCGATAGAAAGATTACAGAGAGCCTGATGAATTTCCTCATTTTGTACTGAATATTTGACTAGCCAGTCGTGGACATGAGATTGATCAAATTGAAGGATGCTTTAAAACTTTTCTAGAGACAAGGCCTTAAACATAGCAAGGTCTTTATCGAACTCTTGCCTATTTAAGGGAAAGGAGTTTTTGATTAAGTCAGGGTCTTGGAAATTGTTGGTTTTCCCGGCGAAGTCTATATTTGACAACCTTGTGAATAATTTATCTTTCTTTAATATGGCTTGTTCACATGACTGAACAATGAGATGCAGGTTCTTCACTTTTTCTTTCCAACATGCATTCAATTGACAGATCTTGTTTTTGGATGGAATATCTTGTTCTCTTCTTTTTGTTTCTATCATATTGTTGACAATGGTGCCAAAAGGAATGACCATTTTTTAAAATATTTTCTTCATCTTTTAACTTGTCCTGCAAATGTTCAAGAAAACTATGTGCCCTGGTTCCAATGGAAGTGATGGTTTGTGATCTTTTCCACACCTAGGTAACCAGCTCCATTATTTTTTTGATATTATTCTTCACATATCCTTTATAGGATGCGAGCAGGGTGAAGGATGATTTTACGTTGGCTCCAGGGGTGGAAAGCATGGCTATTGCCAAAGGACCGACAAGCAATGGCATAGGAATGAAAGTGTCTTCCAATTATTTGACTTGATCCTTCAGTCTAAAATTCTCAGTCTTGATGCCTCCAATGGAATCATGAAGTGCTTCTCTGCTCACAGTGTGAAGTTGACATATTTGGGATGGCCACATGTTGGCAAGGTGAACCTCTGAATGAGATTTGCCTTTCTTATTTTTAACATCCTTTTTTTCAATTATCAATTTTTTGTACTGGCTATCAAAAACAACTCTCTAGAACATGAAGGATTCATCTTCGTCAAAATATTGGTAACGGATATGTCCAGTGGACAGCTATGGTGGATGGCATCTCTAGGCTGATCAAGGAAGCAAATCATACTATCCAGATCAATGTCAAGTTCCATGTTCTCACTCTGAATTTTTGGCTCTTCTGCCTGCCCCACATTTTTTTCCTCTTCTTCTCTACTGGAAGCTTGTGAGAACTATCAATTTTAGAGTGAGGAGGATCATTATCTCCTCCTCTATTTGAAGAAATCTGAGTTTCTTTGTTGCTATGGTGGACCGTTGGAGCGATGCTCCGGGATGTCGTACTTTTTGGAGTGTTATTTTCTGATTGAACACTCTTTTCACCAAGGCCTTTCCCCTATTGCGTGTACAATTTAGTGTAGCTTTCCATTGTGTCTACGTCATCGGCATCAGAGGTAGGATAGTTTCCACCATTGTATTTATTTTTGGGCAGGTGTTTATTTAAAAAACAATCGTCGAGGCCAAGTGTTTGTAAAGTTTTTCAAAAAATATTATAGGGGTCGAACCCTCTTATAATTTCAGCATATCTCAAGTTGGAGATGCTAGAATGTGCTGTGAATTCATCAATTTTGTTTATGTTTTTCAACACAAACTCCCCTACTTTCCAAGGCAGAGGAATGAACTGTTTTTTTTTTCTTTGTTTGCAACAGATGGAACCAGTATATGTATTGTTTTGCTACTTTTGCAACAAACATTATGTCCATAATGTGACATGGAAGGAGAGCAGGTTGTTCCATGGAGCCAAAAATTCTTATGATAGTGTAATTATTCAAATGTTCGGGTGTCCCCTTCTTGTCCAAAAAACGGGTTGCTTGGTCAGATATGCGGGGAGCTTCTTCTCCTAACAAAAAAACTTTGAAAATAGACATGAAGCCATTAAAAACCTCTTAAAAACAATGGGAATCCTTGTGCTTCCACAAGGCCTGGTACCCGAACATTACTAGGTAAAATTTGCAGTTGACATTCTTGGACAGAGACAGTTGTGGAAATCGATAGGAATGCGCTATTGCAAAAACCAAATAGTACGACATATAAAATCTCTTTTCCTTTTTGAAGCTTGACAATTGGGAATATATTTCATGGGAAATTAACCTACCCCAATAAAAAATGGCTTGTTCATTGACTGTGAAATAAAAAATATAAAGGGTCATCCGAGAAATAGTTGTTGTGGACTCCTGTCCCATTATTCTTGTAAACAACCAGGCAATTTCGCGAAATGGATTTCTAAAGGAACTAACCTAGAAGCTTGTAATATCTTTATGAACTAGAAGTGGGTTTTCTAAAAAATGGGGCAAGAGGTCCAACTCGTTATTATGCTTTGCTAGGAACTACTTGCAATCTTCTCCTCTGAACATCAATGTTGGCTCTGACAATATTAGCATCTGGCGGAAGACCTGAGGTGACAAAGAAACAAAAGAGTGGTTCCACAGTGGAATAATTCTTTTTTCTGAAATAAATTTATCGGTGCACCAAGAGACCAGGTCCTTACAGTAAAAAACCTCAAGGACACAACCTGCATGAGCAATCCCGGAGGTTCAAATTACTTGGTTCTCTATGGCAAAGGTTGAGTAATAAGAATATTCCATATAACACTAGAAGTTTTGGTCCTCGTGCCAAAGGATGTTCAATGTATCTCCATAGAACTGTTGTCAACTTGATGCCATATCTTTATGAGAACATTGGTTTGCTCAAGATGATGGTTTAAATAAACAATTAGAGTTGATAATGTAACTCTTTGCTAAATCTTGGTTAAATTCTTATGAATGGAAAAGCTCCTCGATCCTTTCATTGTTTAATGATGAACTGTTAGTAGTAAAGATTATTTATTGCATATTTAGAAATGCGAAGGTGGCGGGTACAGTGAAGAGAAATTAAGGATTGGAGGTTTCTTGAACGTGCGAAGGCCACGACGTGCGAATGACATTTCATGATTTTTAAATCAACAATTGGAAGGGATAATATAACCACCCCCCCCCCCAACAAATCTTCGTTTAATGTGAATCAATAGGAAAGCTCCTCGATCCTTTCACCCATCAATGACAATCTATATTTTTCCGTCATGATGACCTATTAGAATTAAATGCCAATAATTCGATATTTAGAAACAATATTAGAATTAAATGACAAGTGCGAAGGTGACAGAGATGACGGAGAGAAAGGAACGAATGGAAAGATTTGAAAAGCGGTCGGACGAGATTCAAAAAAGGGTTACAGGGATACTCAGGACAGGTGAGTGTTGCACGGTCAAATTTTATGTTTCGGAAGTTTTGAGTGCAAAATGTGTAAAATGAAAGAGATGATGATGGGGTAGTTCAGCAATGGTTTGTATATCTGCAGAATTCTGACAAAGTCATAATTTTTTAGTGAAAAATGTGTAAAACGGAAGAGATAATGATGGGGCAGTTCAGCGGCCGGTTTTCATATTTGCAAAATTCCGACAAAGTGGCTAAGTATGGAATAGGGAAATTGCTAATTGCATGACTAGAAATAAGATCTTATATATAATTGGAAATTGCTAATTGCAAAGGGATGCAGGCACAAGAAACAACGACTAGGAATTGAATATTTCTTCAACCCGCTAAACCGACTACCTATCAAAGAAATTTGAAGAAATGGCAAAGTATGGAAAGTGGATAGATGGGCTTCAAAATGGGGTGACAACAGTTCCACAAAATATGCGAGGACTTGACGGTTAAATTGTATTTCTCAGAAGTTTTCAGTGCAAAATGTATACCATCGAAGAGGGCATGATAGGTGGACCGTAATATGGAAGAGGGTATGATCTGATTTCGGCTGCAAATTTGTATATCGTGGAAGTGATGGTATTGCTCGCAGGCCATGGAACAACAAAATTCCAATCTAGATCTCGCCTACCAGAAATTTGCAGTCGGAGAAGTTTCTGGGTATGGAATGGAGAAGTGGTTGGTCAGTGTCACGATAAAAGAGGAAGAGTGCAAGTGTGAACCCGAAACACCGCCCACATGCATAGCCATACATTTTCAAAAAAATGAATAAGTGACGAAAAAGATAAAGTTCAGGGAAAAGAGAAATGGAATAGAATTGCGAAGATGGTGGGAACAAAAAAAAGTGACCAAGAATATGATATGTGAGTTTACTTGGTTCTTTCTTGTATGCTTCGTCTGTTAATTTTTATATTGTCAAACTGTGAGGCATTTTATTAGCCAGCGAACTCACAAGTCTGGCTGTCAATTTGTAAAGTGTGGAACTGTGGGTGTTGTTTGCAAGACATGGAACTATAGAGGAAATGTTTTTCCCTTTAATATAGCTTCTGTGGGGAAAATGTGGTATGGCTCGTTTTAGCACTTTTCCATCTGTAAACAAAGGCAATCTTAAGCCCACCATCCCTAGAGCCCATCTGTCAATTTGTATATTATGAAGCTCTGAATGTTGTTTGGAGGTCACGAAAAAGTAGAAGTGCAATGTTGACCCAGTCAGCGCGCAAGTCTGCATGTCAATTTGTATATTGCAGAAATCTGGGTGCTAGTTGTAAGACACAGAACAATAGAAGGTCAATTTAAAGAAAGGGGTAACACTCGTTGGAAACACATGAATCCGCCAAGCTGCGCGACAAGACATTTTCGGAAAAAAAATGATTAAGCAATCAGGAAGAGAAACTATAGGGAATAAACGAGTGGGAAAATAGAAAGGCGGAAGGTAGTTTTTGTAAGCGAGAATTGGTTTCAAAGAAGCCCCATTGTTGCAAAACCATCATTTTCTACTACTTGTCAGTAAATGCATTGTTGAAGATTAGATTTTATTGCAACCCATGCATGTAAGTATGTTCTTGATACATTCTTCCATGACTGTAACATATTAACTTAACTACTAAACTTCATTTTCTACTAATTTCTAGCAAATGCTTTGTTGAAGATTAGATTTTATTGGAACGTGTGGGTGTAACTATGTTCTTGATACATTCTTCCATGACTGCAACATATTAACTCAAGTATTAAACTTCTTACATTATGGGTTGTTAGCATTAAAACTTAATAATTGCATGTCTAGAAACAAGAATAATGATTTTGCTACAAGAATGTACATTGGTATTGCTATGTTCTATCTACATTACAAATAGAATTGAATGTTGTTTTGAAACTGTGTAATCCATTTTTTGTTTGCATAAAAGGTTGGTGGATTGACACAGTACATTTTAATATAATTGTTAGATGTTCCATATTAGAAAAAATAACCTAAGTAAACACAATATCCAAGAAGTACGAGAGCACCGAACAATGCCAATGAGAATAGGTGTTAAATCCAGAAAAGAAGCAACAACGAAGAGTCCAAGGCAATTATTTTTTAATAGAAAATCCATTTAAGAAAATAAGAAAAACACTGAGTATTATACATCTATCCTTAGAAATTGGACCCAGTTCTTCGGGCCAAAACATTGAACGTATCTGCGACAAACATAGGCATGGGATCCACAGAATGCAAGATCCTCGCAGTTTTCTCCTCGATGAATCATCCTATGCTGAAATTGATAGTTTTCAGAAGCTTCTCGTGAGGAAGAAGACAAAAAAAATTGCAGGGAAAATGGAATAGCCCTTAGGTGAAACAACCTCTGCATAGTCGAAAAAAATTCAGGAGCACAATTTGCACGTGCAATTTTAGAGGCCCAAATTAGTCCATTCTGGGTGGAAGGAGATGACTAGTAGAAAAATGCCTTGTAGTAGTGAGAGTTTTGGACCTGATTCCCGAAGATGTTAATTGAATATCCAGAGAACATGACACTAGTACTGCAAGTGAATAATTTTTTGACTTGAAATATATCTCTGGGAGCATCAACAGATCATTACTTTATAGTGAAACTCTTCCCCATAGAACAGACTAATTTGGAACTCTGGAATTCCTATTTTAGCGCTACAAAGTGGCTATTGCGTTTACTGTTGGTTTATTTTCTGAAACTCCTTTTGGCATTGTCAGGACCACCATCACCGATCTGGGAAGTTTCATCCATTATGGTTGATTTCAATTTGGGCACAGGAGTGGGAAGAGTCTCTGCATTGCCATCATCCATTGTTGTATCATCGCCCATTAGATCATCTTCTTTTGGCTCGGAATTCATGACATCAACCTCTACGTCGACCATGAATGAAACTGGTCAGGTTCTCTGAGCAGGCAGGGTTGCCTTGGAATTATTTGGCTTGAAATATATCTCTCGGTGTACCAAGGGACCATATCCTTTTTTTCTTCTGGGCGGAGGGAGATGAGTAGTAAGAATATGCCCTGGAAGAGTGGAACCTCTGGCCATTATACCCCAATTTGTTTACTGTATCTGGACAAAACTGCTGCCACAACTTAACAATAATTTCCGTTTTCTCGAGATGGTGTTTGAAATGAAAATCGGGGTGGGATAATATAACCCTCCGCAAATTATGGTGTAATGAGTATCAATGGAATATCTCCTCGAGCCTTTCACTAATCAATGTCAATCTCCATGGTTTGTGCGGAATGAGTTGTCACCATCACATCTCAGTAATTTCATAATTAGAAAAAAGAGCAAAGGTGGCAGTGATGACAAAGAGAGATTAAGAATTAGAAATTTCTTAAAAGCGCCAACCCGCCGGTGCACAAAAAATAGATTGCATCGTGTTTGAAATAAATACTTGGAAAGGATAACACACTTGTGCACAAATCTTAGTTTAATTCGTAGTAATGACAAATCTTCTCTGGAATTTCAGACATTAATGACAATCTTAACAGTTCCTGCAGGATGAACTACTAGCATTAAAGCCTAATTATTTCATATCTGGAAACAAGTACGAAGGAAGCGGTGATGGCGAATGGCGGTGAGCCACCGACTAACCCGTGAAACCAATTCCAAGAAATACCTAAGTATGGAAAGCGGTCAGGCAGGTTACAAAAGAAGAAGGGCAGAAGATATACCCAGGAAACGTGAAGGGCCAATGGTCATATTTCATCTCAGTGACATATATCGGTCATCAATTTGTATGTCACAGAATTTTGGTTGTTGTTTGTGTGTAGGGGAACATCGGAAGCACAATGGCGAGAGGGAAATTTGTATCTTGTTGAACCTGGGGTTCTGTGTATAAAAGCATGAGACATTTGGAAAAAGTACCAAGTAAACAAAAAGAGAAAGCATACGATATGAAGGGGGGTTTGTTTGCAAATTTGTAAATCACGAAAGTCTGGGTGCTAGTTGCAGGGGGTGGAACAATGGAAACACAATGTTAAACACGCCTATGTAGGAACCTGCATTTCAAAAAGGAAAAGCAGAGAGAAAAGATAAACTATATTTTTTTGGAAAAACGAGTAATACACACTAAATATGTGTTATAAAGTATGAACATGAGATGTTATAGAGCATGTACGGATTCCACATTCCATACTTAGCCACTTTTTGGATCGCGGGTTCTTGGACTGGTGGGATCTAAATTGGGCATCCATTGTTCCTTGGCCTACAAATAGCATTCAGAATTCTGCGATATACAAATTGTCCAACAGACCTACGAGGTGGGTTGCTCTAAATTGCACTCATTTTGTTTCATTTCATACAAACAGTACTTGGAGTTACGCAATATAAAAATTCACAGACAAACTCCAAGGCTGGTAGCCTCGAGCATGTGATTGTCTACAAATGCTAATCCCTATTAACTATTGGAAATTATCTAAATACATTCTTTTGAATACTAAATTATTAATATTTAATATTGATATTGTACA
Source organism: Picea engelmannii (assembly GCA_009831015.1). Lineage (NCBI taxonomy): Eukaryota > Viridiplantae > Streptophyta > Pinopsida > Pinales > Pinaceae > Picea > Picea engelmannii. The sequence goes on from WSFP011552699.1 coordinate 9,331, forward strand.
ATTTAATTAGACAAGGAGGTTTGTACAATATGAAACAAGGAAATGGTCAGATGGTCGGGTTGTTGATATAAAAGTAACTGAAATCTGAATACGTGAATCTGCCAACTTCCTTACCAAGAAATTTTTCGAAAAAAAGGAGCAATACATAAAATCTATTTTTAGAAAGAACTTATATGAGATTTTATAGAGCATGTATTGTTCCCACATTCCATACTTAAGCCAATCTTTGGATCATGGGTACTCGGGCTAGTGGGCTCAAAACTAGGCCTCTATTATTCTGTTAGCTACAAATAGCACCCAAGAGTTCCGTAATATACAAATTGACAGGCAGACTTGCGGTCTCTCTCGCTCAACATTGCATTTCTATTGTTCTGTGTCGTTCAAACAACACTCAGAATTTTGCCATATACAAATTCACAGATGGACTCCAGGGCTGGCGGGCCCAACCTTGTGATTGTTTACGAATGTTGATCCCTATGAACTATGTAAAACTACAAAAAAACATTATTTTCAAAACTAAAGTATTAATATTAAATATTGATATTGTACAATTTAATTACATAAAATTATAAAAGGATGTAAAATATCTTATTTCAAAGAAAAACCCACGTATTCGGAAACTTGCGTTCCAAAATTTTTGTATAATATGAAACGAGCAAGACGTCGGTCGGGCTGCTGATATAAAAATGGGTGGAAATCTGAACATGTGTATCCATCAAGTTCCACACCTACAAAATTTCGCAAGAAACGAGTTATACATACCAAGTATGTACTTTTATAAAGTATGGGCATGAGATTTTACAGAGCATGTACACAACCATCATTTCATACTTGGTCACTTTTTGGATCACGGGTTCTTGGGCTGGTTGACTCAAAATTGGGCCTTTGTTGTTCCGTGCGCTACAAATAGCACCCAGAGTTTCACGATATACAATTTGAGGGTTCATGGTCTGTCGGGATCAAAGTTGGGCGTCTATTTCTCTGTATCGTACAAATAACATACAGAGTCCCGCGATATACAAATTGACAGCTGAAGCTATGGATTGGGTCCTTAAACATTGCAGTTCTATTGTTCTCTGTCTTCTAAACAACATTAAGAGGAAACGAGTAATACATAGTAAAGATGTACTTCTAAAAACTATGGACATGATATTTTATAGAGCATGCACGGATCCCTGATTCCATACTTAGCCACTATTTGGATGGAGGATTCTCGGGCTGGCGGGTTCAAAATTGGGCCTCTGTTGTTCTGTGCCCTACAAATAGCATCCACATTTATGCGATATACAAATTCACAAGCGGACTTGCTAGCTATTTGAATTTTAAGGTCCTCGTGTTCCTTTCATAGCACAATTGGAATTGGGCCAGTTTATATTCATTTATTACAATATCAAAGGGAGAAGTGGTCGGTCAGGATGGTGATATAAAATTAAGTGAAATATGAAGTCGTGAATCTACCAACTTCCACACCTAGAAGTTTTTCAAAAAATGAGTAATGCATACTAAGTATGTACTCTTATAAACTATGGACATGAAATTTGTATAGAGCATGTACGGATCCACAATTCCATAATTAGCCACTTTTTGGCCCACGCATTCTCGGGTTGGAGGGATGTAAATTGGGCCTCTATTATTTCGCGCTCTACAAAAATCACCCACAATTCCGCAATATACAAATTGACAAGAGGACCTACGGGCTGGCTGGATGAACTTTGCGCTTCCATTGTTCCATATCCTCCAAATATCACTCGGAGTTCCGCGATATACAAATTGACATATGGACTCGAGGACTGGCGGGTTCAATTTTTCCATTGTTTATGGATGGTAGTCCCTATCAACTATATAACATATCTAAACATTATTTTCAATACTAAATTATTAATATTAAATATTTATATTGCATAATTTAATTAGATAAGAAAGTTTGTACAATTTGGT
>WSFP011552711.1:0-11267 GCA_009831015.1 Picea engelmannii
TCCACAGTTGAAGGATTCACGTGGACTTAACAATCTTGTTGCGATAAAGGATTTGTTGTGGCATCTTTGTATTCTCTGGTATATGTATTTGAATGTAAAAGGATTTTGTGTTCGGATGCATTTCTTCTTCAGTCTGTTACCGACCGGATGTCTGTGATAGATCTTGCACCCTTCTTGCATAAGTCTTCCACCTACTCACCCTTTTACTACGACTCGTTGTTTGGAGTTTATCAAGACCTCACTCTTTCATGCATGCCTGGTCTGGTCTTTGAGTTGACACGATGTCGTTCTGAGTTTTCCTCCATTTGATCACCCTTTAAACAAATCGTGACATAAAAACTGATGGGCTTCGGGCTCTGCTCCTGCTAGCAATCCAGGAGTGACTTCCGAACGCCAACATTTCTAGCGCCGTTGCCGGGGACGAAGTTGAATATTTTCTCCGGATTTGAACGACAAAGATTAGCTGATTTCTGAAGGTGCATCAGAGATCAGAACTTGAAGATTGCTACTGTGCACCTGGCGACTCCACTGTGACGACTCCGCTGGGGATAACCTGTTCTATCAACTGTGGCTTCAAGAGGTAGACACACGAGGTCTAATCCACACTTGCCTTTAGCCACACCAGAGGGAGACTTGGAAGCCGCGCGCAGAAAGGGAAAGAGAGTTGCAAAAGAAGTTTCTGTTGATGAAAAAGGTAATACGCCCTCCCCTTCTGTGAGAACTCCATTTTTAGATTCTCAGTTTCCTAGTTGTCCTCCCTCTGAAGTTTCCCATTTTATGAACTTCGGGAGTGTTCCTGCTGAGTTTTCTCCTCCTGGTCTAGTATCAGAGGGAGAGATCCTTGTCACTCCCCCCTCAGGAGGTTTCACTACTCCTCCTTTGATTAGTACTGTTGTGCGGAGAGAAACACATGTACACTCAAGCTCCTTGGACTTCTCTCTGTTTTCCCCGTCATCTCCTGTGAGGACCTCTTTTCCTACCTCACCTGTTCACACTCCATCTCCTCCGAGTTCCCCTCCCCTCAACGTCCCAATGGTTGGTGTTAATCCCCCTCTGAACAGAATGGATGCCATAGTCGCTGCTAGATATGCTCCTTTGATTCTTCCTCAGCCTTTGAACCCTCTCCCTGCTGGAGACTACCTGAAGTATATGCCCAAGTTCGCTGGGGAGGGAGATATAACTGCTGAAGAGCACTTAGCTGCTTTTTACAGTTATGCAGACAACCTCAATATTAAAAATGAAGATGTCTGGATGAGAGTTTTCGTCCAGAGCTTAGATGGTGAGGTGAGGAAGTGGTTCAGGGGATTGGCCCCTGGCTCTATTGCTGGAATTGAAGCCTTGGATATTGTTTTCCTGAGGCAGTGGGGGGATAGAAAAGATTACATATATTATATGACTGAGTTTGGGTCCCTGAAGAAGCAGGAAGGAGAATCTGTCTCTGAATTCTCCAAAAGGTTCAATAAAATGTATAACAAGATTCCTGCATAAATAAAGCCTTCTGAAGCCTCTGCTCAAATTTCATATGCTAGTGCATTTGACCCCGACTTCTGTCTCGTGTTAAGAGAAAGAAGAGCCACCTCTTTAGCTCAGATGCAATATGCAGCTATAGAAGTGGAATCCAACATGTTAGCAGCTGACAGACTGAGGAACCAAGCTGACACAAACAGAAGAAAAGGAAAGTCAGAAGCCTCGGTTTCTGGCTCCAACATCTCCGGCCCATCATTTCCCCACCCTTAAGTAAATGAGCTGACCCAGCTGATGAACGTGCTGAAAGAAGAGATGGAGAGATTAAAAATGGAAAGAAAACAAATGAACAAAGGCCCTCAGAACACCGAGAACAGAGGAGGTTTCAGAAGATCAAATAATTTCACTTCTCCAGCTATGCAGAAAGAGAAGGAAAGAGATAGAGAGGACCACAAAATTCAGGCTCCCTTCCAGAACAATTTTGTAGCCGATGAAGAAGAAGGAGAAACGGACGAGCCTGAGTCTAAAATTCACAGTGTAGAGGTCACTCCCCCTTTCCCTCATCTGACCAAATCAACATATGAAGAGTCTCTCATGGATGGTCAGTTGAACAAATTGAGCAAAGGAGACAAAGTTGGCGGTGGCCGAGGCAGGTACAACCTGAGATCAGACAAGAGGGCAGCAGCACCTGATGTTCCTGAGTCATCCACTAGAGCAGAGAAGTCTACTGACGAGGTAGCAGACAGCCGCAGAGGTAAGAAGACCCAGCCTCTCTCCCCTATTATTCAAAATCATGCTCCTGAGATTAGAGAAATTCCGAAGCTTACCTCTTCCTTTAATTTCGAGCATGAAATTCAAAAGGTCAGAATTCCTGTGCCCCTCACTGAGTTAATCAAACATGGGGAATTCAAAAAACGCTTCTCCGACCTGTTGAAATCTGAAGCCTCTGGCCCATCCACAGACTGCATAAACCTCCAAGATGAAAGGCCTGCGGTGGTCCTAGGTCCCATGGTAGAAGACAGAGATGATTCATCCCCTCCCTTCTACACATCCCTGAACATACATGATAAAGTGTTGCATAATTTCCTTATGGATTCTGGGGCCTCTCACAACCTCATGCCCAAAGCCGTCATGGAAGAACTAGGACTGGAAGTCACCCGAGCCTATCGTGACCTCTATTCTTTCGACTCTAGAAGGGTCCAGTGTTTGGGAGTGATTAAGGACCTAGTAGTCTCTCTGTTTCAGCTACCCATGAAAAGTATGGTCATGGATATAGTGGTAGCTGATGTTCCCCCTAAATTTGGCATGCTGTTGTCAAGATCCTGGATAAAGAGACTGGGGGGAACCTTGCAGATGGACCTCACGTACGCCACCATCTCGGTCTTTGGGGGGGAACATAGAAGATTGTAAAGAGAAGCCCAGCTAGCCTACATAGTCAGTGATGAAGCAAACCCCACTAATCATCCTATCTATGCCTTAGACACTGACATAGGATCTAGCCTGTTGCAGGTCACTGATGAGCCTGAGCCCCCTTTGCACATTAGAAAGAAGCTCAGTCTTAATCAGGGGATGCCTCCTCCAACCACCTCTGTTTGGAAGATGTTCTTTGATGGAGCCTCTTCCAGTATAGGTGCAGGTGCCGGAGTGGTATTCAAATCTCCTTCTCAGGAAACCATATCACTGTCATACAAGCTGGAATTTGAAGTCACCAACAATGTGGCAGAATATGAAGCTCTGGTTCTGGGATTGAGGGCTGCACAAGAAATGGGAATCAGGGAGATAGCTGTGTTCAGGGATGCTGAATTAATCGTCCAGCAGGTCAAAAACGTCTATCAGACCAAGCACCCGCGTCTCAAGAACTACAGGAACGAGGTATGGGACCTTATTGATAGTTTCTTCCTGGCTTTTAACATCTCTTTCATTCCAAGGGAAGAAAATGCTCCAGCCGACTTTCAAGCCTTCTCAGCTAGTTTGTTCGAAGCTCCTGCGCTGCCCGACGACAGATCAGAGGTGGAAGTAAGACACAGGCCCTCTGTACCAGACAATATCAAACATTGGAGGGTATTTGAATATGATCAGGAGATTGATAAATTCCTCCAATCCATCGATGACTTCTCTGCATTACATATAGATGAGGACCCTGACGAGGAATCTGGACGCCACCCTGGGGAGTTGTTGAATAAGGTTGCTGACCATCAAATTATTCAACTACCAAGCAATCATATACCAAGAGGTCTGATCCCATTAGAAAGATTGTTCGATGGGAACGATGTGGCAGTAAAAGGCAGAATTTCAGGAGATTATGCTGATACGACTGGATGCAACATAGGCACACCAGAGGAGCCCAAGTTTGTCAAGTTGTCGAAGAGCTTGATTGAGGAGCAGAGGATCAGATATACCGATTTGCTGAGGGAGTTTGCCGACGTGTTCACGTGGACCTACGAAGACCTCAAGACTTACGACACGTCGGTCATTGAGCATAAAATCCCACTGAAAGAGGAGGCTAAGCTGTTTAAGCAGAAGCTGACACAGATAAATCCGACACTGCTACCTGTCATGGAGAGGGAAGTGAAAAAGATACTGGATGCCCAAATCATAGTCCCCTTGAGATACTCCAGCTGGGTAGCCAATTTGGTCCCAGTAAGAAAAAAAAGTGGAGAAATTAGACTCTGTGTCGATTTCAGGAACCTGAACAGGAGTTCAAGGAAGGATAATTACCCCCTGCCCAACATGGAACATATATTGCAGAGGGTCACTGGTGCATCTAGGATATCTATGATTGATGGATTTTCTGGCTATAATCAGATATCAGTCATGCCCAAGGACAGAGAAAAGACCGCCTTCACCACTCCTTGGGGAACATTCATGTATGCCGAGATGCCATTTGGGCTGATGAACGCAGGAGCAACATTTCAGCGAGCCATGGACATAGCCTTCATCGGGGAAAAAGATAAGTTCATGGTAATTTACTTAGATGACATAACAGTCTTCTCCAAGACTGATATTGAGCACCACTCTCACTTGAAGAGAGTTTTCCTGAAGTGTCGCAGGTTTGGCCTTTCCCTGAATCCCAAGAAATCATTGTTTGCTATGCAAGAGGGAAAGTTGTTAGGCCATATAGTCTCAGCAGAGGGAGTGAGAATTGATCCTGACAGGGTAGAGGCAATCCAAGCCCTGTCACTTCCCAGGTCTAAAAAGGAGGTCCAAGCATTTTTGGGAAGGATCAATTTCCTGAGGAGGTTTGTCTCAAATTTTGCCAAATTGGTGAAACATATCACAGCCATTCTCAGAAAAGGTCATGAAATAAAATGGACTGCTGAACCCAGGAAGTCTTTTGACCAAATAAAGAAAGCATTGACCGAGGCTCCGGTGTTGATAAGCCCAGATTATTCTAAAGATTTTATGATATTTTCTTTTGCTTCCTTTGACACAGTGGCAGCGGTTCTGTTGCAGAAAAATGATCAAGGGCAAGAACAGCCTATTGCCTTCTTTAGTAAGGCGCTGAGAGATGCAGAGCTCCGGTACGAGATCATGGAAAAGCAGGCTTATGCCTTGGTGAAATCTCTCAAAGCTTTCAGGGTCTATGTCTTACACTCAAAGATCATTGCATATGTCCCTTCAACCTCTGTGAAGGACATTCTTATACAGCCTGACATAGATGGAAGAAGAAGTAAATGGATCGCCAAGATCCTAGAATTTGACTTGGATATTAAGCCCACCAAGCTAATCAAGGGGCAGGGTTTGGCCAAGCTCCTGACCGAATCAAATTATAAAGCCTTGGAGATCAATTTTATCAATGAGCGAGGTGAATCATCCAACAGCGTTTCCCAAAGCACTGTGCCACTATCAACATGCCCCTGGTACAAAGATATCTTATACTTCCTGCAGGAGTTGAGACCCCCTGATGGGATGGAAAAAGGCAAGGCAAGAGCTTTAAAGCTCAAAGCTGTCAAGTACTGTCTTATTGGCCAAGCTCTGTATTGGAAGGACCCCCAGGGGATATTACTACTATGTCTGGATCCACAGCAGGCCCAGAAGGTTATGAATGATTTTCATAGAGGCCTCTGTGGAGGCCATTATTTTTGGAAGGCCACTGCTCACAAGATCCTCCGGGCTGGGTACTACTGTCCCACCTTATTTCCTGATGTCTGCAGGGAAATTAGAGCTTGCATCAAATGTCAGAAATTCTCAGGGAAGCAACAGCTCAAATCCTTGCCATTGAAACCTGTGGTGGTCTCAGCACCCTTTCAGCAGTGGAGATTGGACTTTATCTGGGAAATTCATCCTCCCTCAAGTGGCCAGCACCGATGGATTTTGACAGCAACTGACTACTTCACTAAATGGATAGAAGCTGTCCCTATCAGAAGCACTTCTCACAAAGTCATCATCAGCTTCCTGGAAGACGTCATAGCTAGGTTCGGCTGCCCTAGCAAAATTGTCACTGACAATGCTTCCCCATTTCGGTTTAAGCCTCTGATCAAATTTTGTGACCAATTTGGGATTTCACTGATTCACTCCACTCCCTACTATCCTCAGGGAAACGGACTGGCAGAGTCCTCTAATAAAAGCTTAATCAAGATTATCAAAAAGGTACTAGAGGATAATAAACGGGCCTAGGACTCAAAGCTCAAATTCGCACTCTGGGCCGATCGAGTGACAACGAAGAGGTCCTTGGGTCTCTCACCCTTCCAGCTTGTTTATGGGATTGAAGTCGTCTTCCCTACTCAGCTTGCCTTGCCTGTGGCAAATCTCCTCCAAGACTATGAGGGGGAACCTAACCATGTGCTCAGAAAAATCCATCAGATGGTGGAGGTGCAGCAGATCAGAGAACAGGTCCTGGACAGAGCTTACACCCGTCAGCAGAAGATCAAACGGGCTTTTGAGAGGAAAAGCAAGAAGAAAGAGTTTGAGCAGGGTGACCTGGTGCTCAAGTGGGATGCGCCCAGACAGGAAAAGGGCAAACACAGTAAATTTGATGCCCTCTAGTTCGGGCCTTTCAAGATCCTTGAAGCATTTTCTAACAACACTTACAGGTTGCAGGATCTGGAAGGCAATGAAGTTTTCAGTGGCCCAGTCAATGGGCATTTCTTAAAGAAGTGTTTTCTGTGAGCCGCAGTCGGCTCGTTTTGTTTCGATTTGTAAATATTGTTTTTGTTTTTTGTTTTTTGTTTTTCGGACTAATAAATGACTCCATAGCCCAACAGCAAAGGAACTAAGTCTGCAAAAGAGTTCTTAGAGCATCACAGGGACGACTCTATCCCCCATGGAGCCAAATGTTAGTGATATTTCTTGCTAAGGGGGTTGAATTGCAAAAAGAGTGGGTCAAAACCCACTTATCCTAAGTTTTGGGCGCAAGCGCGTCTGCATTAAACATAAGTCATTTTTGGATGGCTGGATTTTGCGCGCCTAGATCGACGGCGCACAGCAAATTCCGGACCCCCCTTTCCTTTCGACCTTTAAGCGGGGGGGGTCCGGAATCGCGGGCACAACTCTCCGACGGTTCAGATTAGCGCGCCCGGATCAACGGCGATGAAGAGCATTCCAGACCCACCCCCCACCTTTCTACCTTTAAACGGAGGGGGGGGGGGTCCGGAATCCCATGTGCAGCTTCCCGACGGCCACGATCGTGGCGCCCAGATCAACGGCGCTCGTGCAACCCCACCCCTCTCAGCTGCCCTGTGCTTAACCAGTGTGGGCCCCCCCCCTCCTGCCATTTCATCCTTCCTTCCGCCTTTCCCTTGCCGCCGTGTGTCATCCATTCACCTCTCCTCTTTGGTCATCGTGGTTCTCCCTTCTTCCCACCATCCGTTCATTGTCTGCCACGCATCCAGTTCCTTTCCACATCAGTCTCTCACCCGAAGACAAGTTCGTTTCTCTCGTCTTCTCCCCATCTCCCCGAGTGTCTTCCACCATGGATCATCCTCTGTCCCCACTCTCACTTCTCGCCACTCCTTCCATGCGCTTCCCCAATTCCATCACTCCTATCATACACCATGTCCTCCGCGCTAGCCCTCATACCCATCCCTCAAGCTATTCAGTTATTCCAGGTGGCAGTGCGTGAAGTCATCCAGATCCCGAAGTGCTGAGTTGGCTAGGCTGTTCTCAATCCCAAGAAGCAGTTATTGAAGCGGTTGGTGGTGGTTAGACATCGTCTCCGCCATAATGGGGATGTCCTACAATGAACTAAAGGCACGTCGATTCGCCGATGTAACTGTCAGAAGATCTATCGCGTCTGCCACAACTTGCACGATTAGTCAAAGACTGCAGCTGCAGGGTGTCAGAAGCCATGCAGATGCAAAGCCTTCAATGCAGTTTCTTGGTTCCACTGTTGTTGTTGTTTTGAGTATATGTAGGCATTTTTTCCATTTTTGTATATATCGATGGTAGAGCTAAGCTCCCGACTGTAAAGTTTCAGCGATACTCTGGTTTCCTGGTTATGCCTCTGTGTTTGAGACTTCTTGGTTTATAACAAACAGTTTCCTTTCTTTTCCGTCTTTGTTTCATCTTAGCTGGAGGGTCCACAGTTGAAGGATTCACGTGGACTTAACAATCTTGTTGCGATAAAGGATTTGTTGTGGCATCTTTGTATTCTCTGGTATATGTATTTGAATGTAAAAGGATTTTGTGTTCGGATGCATTTCTTCTTCAGTCTGTTACCGAACAGATGTCTGTGATAGATCTTGCACCCTTCTTGCATAAGTATTCCACCTACTCACACTTTTACTACGACTCGTTGTTTGGAGTTTATCAAGACCTCACTCTTTCATGCATGCCTGGTCTGGTCTTTGAGTTGACACGATGTCGTTCTGAGTTTTCCTCCATTTGATCACCCTTTAAACAAATCATGACATAAAAACTGATGGGCTTCGGGCTCTGCTCCTGCTAGCAATCCAGGAGTGACTTCCGAACGCCAACAAGACCTAATCATCAATCGGCACATGGGAGAAACCTGTAGGCAAGCTGTGAAAAAGAAACAAAGAAAACGACAAAAGACATAAACCATAGCCGAAACGGTTGAAAGTGTTGGGGAGAATAAACCAGTCTGGTTGGACACTCTAAAGGAGGAGATCGCCAAGATGAAATGAATTCTCAGGTGGGAATAAGTACATCCCATAAAATTTTGGACATATGGAGATCAAAGAAAGTGAGCCCAGATATGACAAACTTGTTCATAACGGTCCCTTTAAAATAGGATAAATGTTATTATAAATCATTCCTTTTTGTAACTTATCTCTATTTTTAGAATTATGGGGAAGTCTGAATGGTTTGAATTCCACGAGTAATTCCTCTATATATATATATATATTAACTCGAGGATATAGAAAGGATGGAGAAAGGGGAGCCTTCCCTCTGTGCAGGAAGACATTGTAAACTCTGGGGCTAGAATGAATATATAAACGCAGAAGAAGATTTTAGACTATTTATGAAAAGATTCTAATTGGCGGTGATATGAGTCTTGTGTTCTTTCATAGTATGTGATTCTTGTACTCTTTTATTTCATTTACACTTTCATCTGTCTAAATTGGAGAAATAAAGGCCCAGAATTCATCATTTGATGCTCTTTGTTTAAGCAATTTAAACATTGTATGTTTCTTCCTAGCTTATTCAGAATTCATTTTTGAAATTCTCTGATGAAGTTATATGTTTCCTTTTCCTCTGATGCCATGGAAGTTTCAGATATAAACTCAAACTCATCGCCTCATTTAGCCTTTTCCGCTTGATAGTTTTCATGTTCTGACAATGCATTGTTCATTCCAGACTCCATAGCCCAAATTTTATCTTCATTTCTTCAGTTATTTTATAAACCCCCCCCAAAACAGACCAAATCTAGCCACCGATTTCCATAGATATATTAAGTGACACAAGAGAGACCTCTCTTAGTTGAGCAGGCTAGTGCTCAGCTCCAAAGTAGGTTGAAATAGTTACCTCTATCGTTTGTCTATTCAGTCGGACAAAATTTACAGAGTGATAACACCACCCGCGAAAGGCGTAGGTCATGTTGAAAGTTATGGTGCTGAAAATTATGGGAATGAGAAGAAGTTTAAGCTTCGGTATGTGGAGGTGGGTCAGATAAAGGGTTATCTATAGGGATATGCAGCTTGGTGCATATCATTGCAATGATAGATTCAAGCTGGGTAGTCATGTCTTGTTTGAGTTCCTCGATTGAGGCGGCGATGGAAGACTGCATGTTTGTATTTAGGGCGACAACATTGGCACTGAGTTGTTTCACTTCTTGTTGGGTCTTTGTGAAATTAGATTGCAAGGTATTGAAGTGGGCTTCCAAATCTTGGCTACAGGTATGGGCCATGATGACGAGGGAACTGAAACGGAGCGGGTGGGGTCAAAAAATTTGCTGAAAAATGATATGTATGAATGTGATAAGGGTGAAGAGATAAATCCAATGGAATAGGTCTCAAATAATGGTGCAAAAGTTTCAGTCTCTTATTTTTTTTTTTTTTTTTTTAAACACCTACAGAGTTCTACTCCAGTCTTAAGAATACTACAGTGATGAAATTCCAAAATGCTTAACCAGGAAGAAATGTGTAGTTATTTGGCAACCCAAACACAGTTGCGCGACAATAGATCTTGTTTTTTTTAATTTTTTTGTTTCCGTCCCCAAGGGTTAGGTATTCAAGGGTTCTACATACAAGGGTTTTCCCCGTGCTATAGCTCTCTGATATACGTGTGGGGTATAACAGTAGTACTTGGTCCAATATCTCAGGGCACTAATTAAGGAGGCTAGAACATGCCCTTAGACGTACTACCCGACTATCCAAGTACTAGAGAGTATCTTCCCTAGTGTTGTTCTCGATGTCACTATAGCAGTCAGGTGGTCGATCAGTTTATCTAAAGAGGGCTTCAGGAAATCTAGGTTGATCTATACACATGTGTTTTCTGATGCGCTACCACTCGAAGGGGAGCCAACAAGGGTTACAAGGGTGGCCAACAGATGTGCACATAAGAATCACTTGTATTTCCTATGTGTATGAATTCCTCAACCATGTATTTATGCGTGTAACAATAGATCTTTGTGGCTTAAAGACGTCAGAATACGTCTCTACCCTGAAAAAAAATTTAACCCACAATTTTTTGCCAAGGAAAGTTCTCTGATACCAGTTGTAATATTCCAGATATAAAAAGTATGAAAAACAAAAATAAAATACTAGAAATTCAAGATGAACAACAATATAACCAGAATAACACCAGAATAATACTGAAATGATAACATAATAACACCAGAAAGAGCACTTCAATTACTAAGAGCAATGTTCATGGGCCTCTTTGAGAGGGCAACCTCCAGTCGAGCAGAGCTCTATTACAATAATATCCAAGATAGGGTTCTCATACCCTCAACTCCTATTTATACTAAATATGTCTATCAAGAGAACCATATAGAGGAAGATCCTTCTAGAAGCGGAAGCTTCTATTAGGTCTTCTTACATTCGACTTATTCTACCTTATTGCAAGGTATTATTAATATTGACCTTCATTACATCGGAATACATTGTTCTATCTACGTAAGGGGTTAGGTCCCTAAAATTCAACCACATCATCAGTTCATCACTCATTTTGGTGTTCCACAAGCCATTGTCACTGATCATAGTTCACACTTTCAAAACCATATGATGAGTGAGTTTCATACCAAGTTGGGTTTTTTCCATGAGAACTCATCCCCATACTATCCTCAAGCCAATGGACAAGTTGAAGCTATCAACAAGGTTCTTAAAACCATGATTCAACGTATGGTAGGGGAAAACAAGACATCTTGGCATCTACAACTTTTCTCCACTCTCTGGGATTAC
>WSFP011552712.1:0-11267 GCA_009831015.1 Picea engelmannii
TTATGATACTTCAATTTCTTTTTTAATTTAGATGTGATAGTCTTTTTAATGGTATCAATATTTTGGACAATGACCTGTTTATCTATTGTGGAATGGTTTAGTTAAAACTTGTCATTTTTATGTCAATCTTTTTCTGACTTCAATGACAATTTGAAGAAAACATAGAAAGACTCTTACATTTCATCTTAGTTGTCAAAAGATTATGAATTTCATTAAATTTCATACATCCATATAAAATAAAATGGTTTAAAAGAGTTTAAAAAAAGAGATCCAAACTTCATATCCATAGAAGATTATAAAAGTGACTAAACTTTTAAAAAATATATTCTTTATTTTTTCCATAACTAAAATGTTAAGCTTTCCATCCTCCACAAATTATTTTCTACATGTTATAATTCTAATAATTCTATTTAAGCTTGTAATAAAAGTTAACTTGAATATGTTTATATAAATTAACTTCTTATCAATTATTATTATCATATACATAATTAATATAAATAATATTTTAAAATTATATTATTATAATTTTGTTTTCTGAATATTCACTTTCATAAATTTGTGAAAATAAAAATGTTTTTTGAGATTTTTTTCAAAGTTATAAAATCTCCTCTTTACATTTTGAATTTAACATATTAAAATAAATTTTACTATTATAAAAATAAAAAAAACTTTCTCTTTAAATTTATATTTTTATAACCATTCTCTTTTTCTTTAGATTTTTATTTTTATAATAATTTATTAATTATTCCTAAATAAATATATTTTTTATAATAAATTATTAATTATTCTTAAATAAATATACTTTTTTATAATAATTTATTAATTATTCCTAAATAAATATTACTTTTTATAATAATTTATTAATTATTTCTAAATAAATATACTTACTTCTGAATTTCATAAAAATATCTTTTAACATTAAAAAAGCTTATTTTTCATATTTAATTTAAATTTTATATTAATAAAATTGTTTTCCTTTACTTTTATATTTTTATAATCATTTATTATATACTTACATTGTTTTCATTCTATAAGAAAATATACTAGGTGAAAACCAATTGGAGACCACCCAAATAACTTCTTGGTGGTTTCAATATGTAGAAATGGTAAACAATAAATGGTTTATAGTTTTAATATGCTTATTTATTTGAGTGCTAGACTGGAGGAAAAGATAGAAAGTAAGTTTTAACTTATTGTTATGTTGTTGTATTTTCTTTAGGAATGTGTCATTGCTAAACACTCATGTTTAGAGCACACATACTCTATATGGTAACCTTTTAGTCGGTGGTTTCCAATATGCAGAAACGGTAAACAATAAATGGTTTATGGTTTTAATATGTCTATTTATTTCAGTGCTAGGGTGGAGGAAATGATAGAAAGTAAGTTTTAGCTTATTGTTATGTTGTTGTATTTTCTTTAGGAATGTGTCATTGCTAAAGACTCTTCTTTAGAGCACACATACTCTATATGGTAACCTTTTAATTGTTGAATAACAAATAGTGTGTCTTATAGCATGGGTTTTTTCTCACATCTGAGTTTTCCCAAAGATATCGTGATGTTAATGATTTGTTGTTTATTTATGTGATTTCCACTTTTCTATTTTTAATTTCTACACATCATTCTCTCATAAATTATTACAAGAAGTGTACTCCACACCTCAGCTTCTTTTTATATCGTTAGAAAATCCCAAATCCAATCTGCCATAATTATTTGTTTAATGTTTTGTAAATATCAAATGGGTGAGTGAAAACTAATGATGGTCCATCATGACACGTTAGTGGCAATTCAAACCTGGAAAAACAACATGTTAACTTGGAGGGATTATTCAAGGTACATTTACAATGAATTTGAATATGGTGTAAGAATATGAAATGTAGGAAATTAAATTAGCTATCATAATATACAAGTTTTATTCATAGAAATTGTGAATAAGTGTGTTAAATTTGATTTTTTCTAAATTAAATTTGAATAAGTGTGTTAAGTTTTACGACATCCAAAACCCTAACCCTATGACCTAGATTAATCAACAACCCTAATTTCTTAACCGAAAAAGAAAACCATTTATAAAAACCATGGGCCAAAAAACCTCCCAACAATGGACATGAAAATCGAGGCGACACATAAAAAGAGAGAAAAATGTGACACATTTCCTAAGGAAAATAATTTTTCTCAGGGGTGCTTCCCCCTAACCCTTGCTCAGAGGGGATATCGCCCCCCTACAACCCCCGAAGGGGGGGCACCCTCAAACCTCCCTGCGCACCCAACACAACATAGGAGACACTATGGCTAGTCGTGCAAAGAATATAACAAATACCCAACATTCTCCCACTTGTTGTTTTCTTTGCATACAAGGGGTTATAAGGTTACATAGTCAACAATACAGGGCAAAAATGCCCATGGATCCTCTACACCAAGAGAACTTCTCAATGCTCACAGGTTTTGTTAATGAATCTGCAATATTCTTCAAAGTGTCCACATTCATCAACAACACTTTCTTTTCTTTAGCCATGTCTCTCACAAAGTGATATTAAATATCAATATGATTTGTCCTTGAATGATAAGTCAGGTTCTTCGCCAAAAAAATTGCACTCTCACTGCCACAATGTATCCTTACAGCTTGTTGTACCAACCCAATACCTAAACACAATATTTGTAACCATATTGTTTCTTTACTTCCATGAGTGGTTTCCATGTATTCATATTTTGTTGTTGAAAGTGCCACTCCAACCTGTATTTTTCTCATCCAACTGATTTATCCTCCAAACAAGCTAAACACATACCTACTTGTAGATCTCCATCCTAGTCTGCATCCACAAAACCATGTGTTTCCAACACTCTTTCCAATCCTGGTCTTCCTTGGTAGTACAATTCATAGCTATTAATGCCACGCAAATACCTGAAAACCATTTTTATTGTTTTCCCATGGTCCTTCCCTGGTTTTGACATATACCTGCTCAAAAATCCCACTGCATGTGCAATGTACGGTCTAGTACAGACCATTGCATACATCAAACTGCCAACTGCACTCACATATAGAACACAAGGCATGTCCTCCTCCTCTTCCTATGTCTTGGGACGTTGATCTACAGATAACTTTACACCAACATGAATAGGGACCTTGAATGGTTTACATTCCTTCATATTAAACCTCTGCAATATTGTCTCGACATATTTTCTTTGATTTAACTACAGTTTCCTCTTTTTGTGATCTCTTTTAATTTCCATGCCCAAAATTAAATTTGAAGCACCAAGATCCTTCATGTCAAATTTAGAGGACAACTGAGTTTTTACATCATGGATAATCTCCTTGTTGTTTCCTATCAGCAACATGCCATCCACATACAAGACCAAATAAATCAAGTGATCATCAATTAATTTAAAATACATACAGTGATCCTATTTTCTTCTTGTGAAGCCAATTCCTAGCATATAAGTATCAAATTGTCGACACCACATCCTTGGTGATTTTTCTAAACTTTACAGGGAATTTTTTTATCTTGTATACACGCTCCTTTCCCTTCACAACAAAGTCTTCTAGCTGCTTCATATAGATTTCTTCTTCCATATCCCCATGTAAGAATGATGTTTTCACATCCATTTGTTCTATTTCAAAATCAAATGCAGCCGCAACATATAACATAAATATTATAGAAGTTAACTTGGCAACAATAGAAAAAATCTCACCAAAATCAATTCCCTCAACCTGGGAATAAATGTTTCCCACTAACCGATCTTTATGTTTCTCCACTTTGCCTTCTGCATTTGGATTCTTTTTAAATACCCATTTTCTTCCAAGGTGATTTCTTTCAGTTGAAAACTCCACTAGATCCAAGGATACCATTTCTTCATCCATGGCCTTTTTTTAGAGCTTTCTATCCTCTGAATCCACAACCTCCCTGACAGTTCTAGGATCATCATTAGTAATAGACAAAGAAAAATTTGAACAGAAATCAGATGGAGTATACCTTTCTGGTAGCCTTATTTCTCGAACTGACCTCCTCAATATTGGAGTATGAGGATCTTCTTCGTATTAATCATATTCTTCTGTAGAGTCTTATTCATCATCCTTTAAATCAAACTCTATTTTCTCTTGTTCTTCCTTACGTGGTAGGAATTTTTGTTTAACAAAATCCTTCATTTATCTAAATACCACATCTCGGCTATACACAAAATTCTTAGTTTTTGGGTTCCAAATCTTGTAACCTTTGAGACCATATTTATGCCCAACAAAGATACACTTTCCAGCCTTCTTATCTAGCTTACTCATATTTTTCTTTGGAACATGAACATAGGCCTCATAGCCAAATACCTTGAGATGTGTGAGAGAAGGTTTCTTACCAGTACATACCTCTTGTGAAGTCTTGTCATCTAGCATTGATGAGGGTGATATATTGACCAGGTAACATGCACTACCCACTGCCTCTGCCCATAATTCTTTCCCTAACCTGACACCACTGAGAATGCACCTTGATTTTTCCATCAACTTTCTATTCATCCTTTCTACAGCTCGATTTTTTTTATGTGTATATGGAGTAGTATTCTACCTTGCTATACTGCACTTCTTAAAGAATTATTCAAATTCATTCCCACATAACTCTTCGTCGTTATCTTTCCTCAACACCTTAATTGTTTTCTCTATTTGATTCTCAACAAGAGCCTTAAACTCTTAAAACCTGTCAAATAATTTATATTTATTCCTAAGGAAATATTTTATTCTCAAGAAGAGCCTTAAACTCTTTAAACCTGTCAAACCAGCACCGAGTCGAGTGAGCCCAGGACAATAGTTCGGGAGGTGCCATCTGCAAAACAATAATTTTCTCTCCGAGGTGGGAATACCCATGCTTGGGATGAACTAAATCATGTATGAAAATCAAGTACACTGTGGATCCATGTCATATAAATGTATAAAGTGTAGCCACGATAAATACACAACGAATGTACATTTCAAAATGAATCGAAGCTATATAAGTACAATATGCATCTTCAAGAAGATAGTGATGCCTACGATAGGAGATGAAGATTTCATAGCTCAAGGAACAACTTGAAGATCTTCAAAAATCAGGTACGAGTACAATGGGAGTGTAAGAATTACTACTCTGAGGTCTTCGACAAGCTGTCGGGAAAATACTAGATGATCTCGATGAGTACGCAGAGAACTTCATCGATTTTGAATCAAGACATGACTGGACTCATGAGATGGATGAATCATGGAAGTCAAGAGACAAACTGCAAAAAGGCCGACTCAAGTTGGATAAAAATTCCCTTTGACAAAAGCATGAAATATGACCAGACTCAAGAAGCATAACACTGACATAATTCTGAGATGTAGGAGGCACCACAAAATCTCCATATGTTTGGAAGAGTAACCAAACTGAGGAGGACACAAATCTATGTAGCGAGAAAAAATTCCTAAGGTCATACTAGATCTCAATGCTTGACAAACAAACATAAGGATGTGCTTTTTCCAAAGGATACTATCTTTGCTGCCGAAAAAAGAATGTATATTTCTCGTCCCCTCTTTTTGGAATATTTGTTTTTTTTGTCTTTTTCAATTTTTTAACGAGCTTAAAAAGGAAAAAAATAATTCTACGTTACAAAGGAGGAATGATTTTCGTGAGAAAAAAAACCGGTTCCAAGCACATGGAACATACTAACGCTAAAGGAAAGGAGACATGTGCAGGACAAGGACACTCAGGGAAAATTCCTCCATGTGTCAAGGTGTCAGATCGCAGAGGAAAAAAGTGTTACAAGGATTGTGTATAAGTGATGCTTCAAAGGATCAATTGATAGAAAACATGGAGTCAGCATTAGGCGAAAGACACAAATATGAGACCCATAATGTGATTAAGCACGACACAACAAGACCCCTTCCATGTAAAAAATTTCAAGCCCAGATAAGGTAAGCTCAATGGGTTTTTCATGTTTAGAGAGTTTGAAAAAACACAAAAAAAAGACTTCAGGGAGTACCTTTTTCACAATTAGTCCAATCGGCTCGAAAAAGGGGTAAACTTGCACTAAAATGATGTATTTTCAAAATTGTTTTAACGAGTGTGACAAAAACAAGATCACTCGGCTATATTTTCAATTGTAAGGAGTCTAAGAAGATATTAACTATGGACTCACATTCTTTTTCTGAGTTTAGTCTCCTTAGCCCGAAAAAAGTATAAAATTAGCTAAGGAGAACTCTCCCAGTGAGACGAATCTCTCAAGGCATACCTTTTTTCGCAATAATCTACAAGCTGGAAAAAGGGTTAAACTCATGCCAAGTAGATTTTCTTCTGGACCAATTTAACGAGTGTGAAGGAACAAGGTCACTTAACGATCTTTCAATTTTAGGGAGTTTGAAAAGATATTAACTATGGACTCCACGGGGGTTCCTATTTCATAACTAATATCGAAGACCCAAAAAAGGTGATAAACCAAAACCAACGAGGATGTTCCGTTTTCAAAATTTTAGTCCCTCGGGCCCAAAAAAGGGTTAAACTTACGCCTGAGAATACTCTTCTACTGAACCAAAGTTCCTATAGAAAACCTTTATTCATAAAACTGTCCATCTGGACAGAAAAAGGGGTAAACTACCACTAGACATATGTGCCTTCAAATTTGAGTTTGGCTAGTGTGAAGGGAAACAAGATCGCTCGACAATCTTTTCAATTTTAGAGAGTCTAAAAAGGGCTTAAACAAAACTCCAGGGGGGCTTCTTTTCTCAAGTAATTCAGACAAGATCGAAAAGAATAAATACAATCTCGTTGGATGTTTCTTTCAAAATTTAAGTGAGATTGAAAGACAACAAACTATTCTCATTAGGGAGTCCCGAGGGTAAAGCCAAGAAAAAGATGAAGAATGAGGCTTCAACACACAGTCATAGTGGGACTAAAAGGACTCTCGTGTCTATGAAGTACTTCGCCATGGGCACCAAAAAAGAAAACATGGCTCTAAATAGGGTGCCCATGGAAGGAAGGAACTACCACATAAAGTACGACACACTTATCAGTAAGGAATGTTGGGTATGTGTTATATTCTTTGCATGTGTGTGTGTGGGCTCATCAGATTTGACAACTGCATCTGACGATCCCTCTAGTAGTGATTTTTCTGTCTTGTGCTCCAGGCACTTCCTAGGGGAGTCCCAGTGGGGGCTAGGTATGGCCACCCCTTGTTACGCGCAACGTTCGACACTAGGCAGTAGCCCAGGGCAACACCCCAAAATTTTTTTATGGGGCGATTTTTGCTATTTTAAGCAGTTTTCTAAATTAATCTTGGATTAAGGGATTAGGTTTTGTGTATCTACGGAATACCTAAAAACATTATATACATTGTATGGTGAATGGTGAAATTCGATATAATGAATATAAGAAAGGTTTTCTCGGTTGAGGGTTTCCGGTATAAAATCTTTCTGTACTTTATGTATGATCCATTGATTAAATTATGTTTTTCTTAAAAATCTATATGCATAGATTTACTTCATAGTTTTAAAACTTACATGTGGTATCAAATCTCGTTTTTGGCTTCAGAGGGACCCATTTTTTGTTGAGGGTTTGGCTCGTTCTTGATAGATCAAGTTTATCTTGGGTCTATGATAAACCTAGGTTTAGTGGGAGCTTTTGCAGTGGTGATTTGAGTGCAAAAAGAGGAATGGGAATCTCTTCTAGAATCGAGATAGAGAGGTTAAATGGTAAAAAAATTGAGCTATGGACATTGAAGATGTAGGACCTTCTTGTAGACAAAGAACAATGGATCATTTTGGATCCTGGTACACAACCTACTGGTACACCGTCTACTAGCACACACGCTACTGGTACACAACCTACTAGTACACAAACTACCAGTACACCACCTACTGGTATGTCCAAGGAAGATTGGGAGAAGTTGGATAGAAGAGAAAGGATTACTATTCGACTATGCCTAGCAGATTCAGTGTTGTTGAATGTCTCAGGAGAATCTACAGCCAAGGAACTATGGGATAAGTTAGGTAATTTGTATCAATCAATGTCCCTGGTAAACAAGTTGTTTCTTCAAAAGAAGTTGTATCATCTTAGGATGGAAGATGGAGATTCTGTGACAGAACATTTAAATTCCTTTAATACTCTGGTAAGTCAACTTGTCTCTGTTAATATTACGATTGCAGAAGAAGATAAGTGTATTACTTTGTTATGTTATTTTCCAGACTCTTGGGATAATCTGGTTGTAGAAATAGGTAGTACCACTCAATCTACATTGAAGTATGAGGATGTAGTTACATCCTTGTTAGTTGAAGAGACGAGGCAGAAAAGCATGGATGGTCATAGCACAAATTATTTATTTGTAAAAGGTTGTACCCAAGACAGGAATCCTGGTAAGTCTTCGGGGGGGAGATCTAAATCTATAGGTAGATCTAAGTCTCTAGAAAAATCTTTGAGGAAATGCTGGAAGTGTGGTAAAACAAGGCATTATAAGAAAGATTTCAAGTCTAAGAAGGTTGAAAAACCAAAGGGATCCGATAGTACCTCTTCCACAGAGACAAAAACCTCCACTAAAGAAGGAGGTGATGTTTACCTGGAATCTACATGTACACATGCAGACCATGATGTATGGTTGATCGACTCAGGTGCATCATACCACTTGACTCCTTACATGGAGTCCTTCTCTGAATATGAAAAATATGATGGTGGTGATGTATTCCTAGGAGATGACTTGACAACAAAAATCATGGGACGTGGAACGGTTAAGTTGCTGCTAAAAGATGGGACAATTAGAACACTCCCTAGGGTTCTTCACATTCCAAAAATGGTTTCTTTTAATGCAAAAGACTTCTAAAGAAACAAACCAGATAACCTTACCTTATTTCTGCGGAGTCCCAATGGTAGAGGCCTGCCCAAAAACGTTTGGCTCCAGAATGAGTCCACAACTTAGGCATTGAGTAGTTACAGAGATGGTCTGGTAACTAGAACTTAATCGCAGGGGAACACATAGAGCCGATGTCAAAAGAAGATTAACGAAAATGGTAGCCATAGCGTCCATCTACTAGTCTGAGGACGCTTAATAACAGTCCGTAAGTTTAGTACTGCCGCTAGGGAAAGGTGGCAAGATTTCAGAAGGACACTTTAAACTTGTGATAATCCCGAGGGGTTGCTATAAAAATATTTTAAATTCTATGGCAGAAGGATCCTTACACCTCCTCGATCGTATCCCAAATTTGATCTTGTCTCAATCCACGGAAAATGGAGTTAGCAAATAGTTCAATTTACTTGTGCTAGTTTGGTTGGACTCATGGTACTCGAAATTTTTTTGTTAAGGAAAGTGAAGTCTCCTTACAAAATTTATTTCAAGTTAAATGACGATTATCCCTAAAGGGGTGAGGTGAGAACTGGTTCTTACCTACCATCTTCATGCCTGATATTCACACGTACTGAGACACCATTGCTAACAAAGAGTGCACTAAGTTCTCTGCCACCTTACCAAAGAAAACGTATTGGCCACTCCAGAATTTTATGGAAGGGTCATTCATAAGACTCATCTCACGGTAGGCCTTGCTGGCGCAATACTTTTGACAATGGACTTATAGATATAGGTTATTGCTTAACGTTTTATGGCACAATAGGTTTAGTAATAGTTATGTTTATTCATATAGAATTGTTGCATAAATATTTGGTGGTGTAATGTATTTGGCAATAGTTATATATATGTATAAAAGTTGTTGTGTAGATATTTTGTGGCACAATGATATCTTGACATTAGCCATATATATATATATATATATATATATATATATATGGTTGCATAAACACACTGGTATATTTATATGTATAGTCTTTTAAGGGCAGGAGTATAGCCTATGTGGATAAAATAGAAAGAAACACTTATAGGATTTGAAGGAGTCAAGAATTTTGAGGAAAAGGTAAAGTCATATAATTTCACTTGTAAAATAGCCTTGGTAAGAACTAATGTGGGAGAAAGAAGTGTCTAATCTACTTGCAACAAGACTTGAGTTAAGCTTATCTTTAATTGAAAATTTAGGACCACAAAGATTTTTTTTTTTATGTTATTTACAAGTACATTACGGTATCGATTTTTTACTGTGATTTTATTTAAGGCCTGATAATCGACACACATTTGACATGTGCCATCTTTCTTTGGCACCATCAAGATCAGAGAACCACAAGGAGATGAACTGGGCATGATAACCCCTCGATCCAATAATCCTTGTACCTTCTTCATCGATCTCTTTCATCTCCACAACTGACATCCTGTACATGCCCACATTAGGAAGAGGAGAATACTGCTAAAGATGTATCTCATGCTGGATTTCCCTCTTAGGAGGTAATCCATCTGGTTTCTGAAAAATATCATGATACTTAGAAAAAATATCGATTAATTCATTTTTATGAGATGGATCACACCCTTAGAAAGTGTCGACTGTCCCGGCATCTTTCTCTTTGAGGACAACAAGTACATATCTATTATTAGTGGTTATGAGTCTTTTCATTTTTCCTACACTAACAAGTGTTGTATTTACCCTCATGTTGTGAGATCTAACAATATATTCCACTCCCCCTTTAGTAAGGTGGTATTTGTTCTCATGAAGAAAGAAGAGTGATTTTCTATCATAAAGATAAGGACTCCCCAACACTATGCCACATATATCAAGCGGTACAACATCCAATTCCACTTCATCAATCAAATTTGAAGCAATAGAAAACCTTATCCTACATTGTTTGGTGAAATTATGTTTTTCTTGATCACATACCCAACCAAGAGGATACAGATTTGGATGTGGTTTCATTTAAAGACCCATCTTCTTGACAAGTGCTTCAGATATTATGTTTATTTGGAAACCCGAATCAAATAATGTATCTATCCTAGTATGTTTAAATACAACTCGTATATGAAATAACTCATTCTTGTTTCTTTCATCAATATGAGATTCATCATTGGAACTTGAACTAGCATGAAGAGAATATTTACCTTGTACTCCAACCATCATGATCGTTCCTTCATCTCTTGATTCGGAACCAAGATCTTAGTGCACTGTAGCAACAATCTTCACCTTCCCCTTTCCACCAAACTCTTTTGGTTTCTTTCTTGGATGTAGTTTCCAACAATGTTTTTCATCATGACCGCTTTTATTTCAATGAGTGCAAGATGTTTTTCCTCCTCCTCTCGTTACTGTAGCAATCTTCTTGTCCTTCCTTTTAAAATTCTTGAAAGTCTTTCGTGGAAAATTGGAAGGTTTCTTTGTGGGATCTTCTTGAACATGTTTCCCCCTCTTCTCAAGGTGAGTGGCTTGGACA